>PVKV010000449.1:0-48304 GCA_004027835.1 Alouatta palliata
TAAAAAAAAAAAAAAAAAAAAAGAGAAGTGTCAGGCAGCACCAAAAGCAAGTAAAGAGAAGATTTGAGGTAGTTTGCCCAGCCAGTAACTGGCTGGTAGCAGGGAGAAGCTCTTGGATGCAGGGAGAGAGTAAGAGAGAAACCCCTGGGGCTCCACATTTCTACAATGAGATTTTTGCCACCTTCCCTAAGGGAGCGTCCTGTGGCCCACCATCCATGGAACTCGAGCTTAACATAGGGTGTTGCCTAGAGATTGCACAGAGACTTTGCTCCAGAAAGGGAGTTCATGCAGAATTTTCACAGGCATTGGAGCCCAGGGCAGCTATGGCTTGGTGCCATTCTGAGAGCCTAGTTGAGAGTGTCAATGCCCTGCACTGAGGCAGTTGCTGCAGCTGCCACCTCTGGACCAAGAAGGAATAGGAGAGACTGGGTGCTCCCACACACTCCTAAGACAATACCCAATCACTCTGCTGTAGGCTGCTGTGAGACCAAGGCATAAGACTGCATTTCCTACAAATTCTTACCCTTGCTGCTCAGCCAAGAAGAACCCTGTTCTGTCTGGTCATGGGCCATCTTGAGGGTTGGGATCCCATCTTGAAAGTTGAACACTGAGCTGTGGCCCACCCTCAGGCCAAGATTAGAATAACATAGCTGCAGCTGCTGCCTGGCCAAGGAGGGAGAAGGGAGACCAGGCACTCATACACAGCTCTAGGACAATTTTCACCACCCTGCTACAGGCTGCTGTGAGCCTAAGGTTTTAGGAGACTGCAATTCCTACAGCTTCTTATCCACTGGAGAGGGCCCACAGCTGATACTATTCTGATAATTCAGCCATTGGGAATCTGCATCCTTTCCTCAGGCAAGGCTTGAGTTGATGTTGTTGCAGACACAATGCCAAGGAAAAAAAGGGATACCAGGCACTTCCATGCATCCTTAGTACAAGTCTGACTACCCTATTATGGGCTGCAATGAGACTAAGGAATGAGCAAGCTGCACTCTCTGCAGTTACATTCCCATGCTGCTCCAGCTAAGAATTATGCACTCTCTGTTGGCAGGCTTAGAGCACAGTCACCACAGCCCCTACCTGAACATTCTGGTGGTGTTCTGGTGATTACCACTTCCCCCAACACCCATCTGTCAGTAAATTTATCAAGGTCCTACCAGGAGACCTGAGGGCAAGTCTGGTGGCCTGGACCCTTTCTCATAGTACATAAGAATGCATCCAGGGGCCCAGAAATTTCCTAGCCCCGATCCATCACCACTGGCACCTGACCATTGCTGTTGGGGGTCTGAAGTTGGACCGGCACAACTGGTAGATTTCACCACAGCTAACCCCACCTGCATACACTCTCAGTGGGCTGGAAAACTAGCCTAGCCAAAGCATTTTAGCCACCAATAACACCAGCATGGACTTCTTGGTTTCAGATGATTTACTCTATCTGTGTTACTCATATCACCCACATGGCTTTAGCTGCCTAGATGCCTGATAATCAACCCCTATTCCTGGCCCACTGCTGCCATAACCAACATTTGAGCAAGCCACAGGGAGGGCCAATTATGCAGCCCACCACTACCACCACTGGGGTCTTAGGACTGATCCAGTTGATGTTCCAGTTCCCAGAGAAACTTCACCATAGCTTCAACTAGTAACCATACCTTAAACAACAAAGAGACTCAGAGACCACTGACCCTTATGGATTGCAAAAGAAATTATGTTCCACTTAACCAGCAACCTATATACACCTTCAAGACAAAATTTCTCTTACAAGAGAAAGTTCAAAAAACTGGAGGAAGTGAGTCTAATATAATATTTTCATGTATCAGTATGAAAACAAAGAAAGTAAAAATATCAAAATGTCAATAAAAATTAAAAATGTTTATTTAAAGAGGCTCAATAATGTATAAGAGAAATATGAGAACCGATAAAAAAATCTGAAAATCCAGGATATCAATGAAAAATTTATCAAGAATATCTAAAAAAAAAAAAGAGAAAGAAAAGAAAAGAAATTCTGGAATTAAAAAATATTAAAGGAAATACAAAATCTATATATGAAAACTTCACTAATAGACTAGAGCAAGCAGCAAAAATAATATCAGTACTTGAAGACAGGTCTTTTGAAACTTTCTGATTTACTTATATAAAAATTACAAAAGACCTTTATGTCAAATTAGAAGCTCTTTTATGTTATGGCTCTTTTATGCACTTTGAAATTGGGTACTTGTATCCTCTCATGTTATGAACCAAAGACTCTTCCCATTCTGAGCTACACCATGTTAATTGCGATGCTGCCATGCTTTTGCAGATGTGGTTGTTTTCATCTTTTCCTAAATCTTGTTTTCATACAATCCCTTCAATAATATTACGCTGTTTTTGTTTTTCTTTTGTTTTCTTCTGGCAATATTTCTATTATCTCGGTAGATTATTGTGGAAAGGCACAACCTCAAAAAGAAAGTAATTTCCTTGCATCTGCCCTGCAATTTATGCTGTCTTTGCTAGAGAAGATTACAGACTAATGCAGCTTTTTCTATTGCTATCAGGTGAAGGTTAAGACACTGTTTAGGTTCATAGGAAATATGCAACAGTATTTATTTATAGCCTTGCTCCAGGGCTATGTTAGTTTTTCTCCCCCATAACCTTTCTTCAGAACATCACACTTTCTACCATCTTAATTATCTCATATTAATAGGATCAGTTGATGAAAAAGTCCAAAGCACATTTGATTTGAGATTCTACATTTAGAAAATGATTACTTAATTGAAAAAGACAGTGTGAGAGAGAAAAATATCCATTACTCAAAGGGTTTAGTGTATAAACTTTTGGGTTATAGAGGTGAAGAATGACTTAGGAAAACATGAGAGTTATCAGAAAATCAAATACGCATTTTAAATTTTGGAAGGTCTTTATTTTATTTTATTTTTTAATTTAGGAGTGAATTAACTTAATTTTCAGGTATGTGTGGCTTTTAGCACGCTCCTCCCTTCAGTTATCTGAGTTTTTGCCTTGCAATGTTTTCTCTGGAGACTAAAATACTGACATGTTTTTTAACTAGCCAACTGAAAAAATTATCTGGGTTATTAGTGAGAATATTGCTAAACAAAGAAAAAGTATGAGGACACGAGCTGGCTGTTAGCACGCTGCCACTGGTTGGCTTGTGTGAGTCCACTTCTAAGGCTTCTATTCTGGCTTGTGACCACTCCTTTGATTTTTGTTTAACGATCTCCAAATTTTTTACCTATAACCTAGTATTTCATATTATTATTTTATATTTTGAATCCTAAAATGTAGATGCAAATGGATTCCTTTAACATATTCTCTTTTTCACATTTATGAAGATTGACTTTTTTCTTATACAAATTAGTCAGGATTCTGTCATATTCACCTAGCTAGCCATTGTTTAAAGTTGGTCATTTAATGTTGGATTCACATATCCCAAGCTACTTTTCTTACTAAATTATATTAAATTTCAATGTGTATTTTTTGTCCTTGTAGGTTATCAGAGGAGAAAATTGAATAAAAGTATTTAAAGTAGAAGTAGCTCCATTCTCAATTAGAAACTCTATGAAAATAAAAACATAAAAATCCCTATTCTATTAATCTACATACAATAAATTAGTTGTAATGATCCCAAGGTAACTTAATTTGTTAACCTAATCAACAAAGGCTTATAATTCTCACTAGTAACAGCCGAATCAGCATCATTTATGATGAGCCTAGTAAGCAAATTATATTTGATTATGTCTTATATTTGCTCTTAGAAGTACATGAAAAAAGCAGAACAGTATAGTTGTTCATGTATTAATAAATAACTTTATTACTCCTGAATATCTTTCATTTTATCCTTTACAAATTAGCATATTTTAAGCTATATTTTTATCTGTGAAACAAAAATTACATTTCCTAGATGCCATTAATGCTGATGACATAAGAACAAATGTTTTGACACTTGATAAGTTAGAAAAAAAATGTGCAATCACAGTTTAAAAAAATCAATGTTTAAAATGCATGAAAGTAGAATTTAAAATGTTTTCATATTTAAAAACATTCTCATAGTAGTCAATTGAAAATTTTGTCAAGTGAACATTGTATTAGTACTGTATACTGTAAGTAATCGTTTATATCTGACATACATAAACTGTTAATTACTTCAATATTAGTGTAAATGTTTTTATTTTGTTTTAATTGTGGCCATAAATGTCACTGAAAACAACATTTTTCATTTTTAAGTTAGTGTATGCTAGAGTATGATATTTGGCAAAACAAATTTCAAAGCTTTTCTTTTAGAGAAGATAATTGTCCTGAGATTGAAGAAAAAAGATTGAAATATTCAGAAAACTACATAGTAAAACAGCTTAAATTTATCACTAACAACAACTACTAAATTTGCATATTTGGATGTTGGACTTGTAAGCAAAAAAGTCCTATAGTCTCTGTAAAAATTGAATAATTTGAAGTATTAACAGTTTCAGTTATGTCATAAAATAATTCATGCTAAAGTCCCAACTTTGAATTTCCTGTGTGCACTAAGAAAGATATAACTAATATTGCAATTTTAAGACAAGGTCCGTTTATTCCCAAATGTACACAGAAAAATACTAGGACTGCCCATACTGTCTTTTGAATAACAATCTGCCTTCAATACTGTGTTCTCTAAAAGCTTTTCTTCTTAACACTAAATAGGTTTAATATACTGTATATGAGTTCTACATACGTAATACATTAAATAACTAAATGTATGATGTATATTTCTCTATCTAATTTTCTATATTTCTAAGATTTACTCCTGCATGTTTTTCTCGCTATCATAATTTTATTGCAGGCCAGATGAAGACACTTCTTTTCATTGCTTTTGTTTAAAATTGCATTTTTTACTTTGATTTATTTTTATTGAGAAGCATATATATTGGTTCTGTTTTGGGTACTGATGTTATTAATTTATTTGGTGTTATGTTGAAAAAATATCAGCCATTAACTCTTCAAATAGCTTCCTGAATGTATCTTTTTTTTTTTTTGAGAGGGAGTCTTGTACTGTAGCCTGGGCTGGAGTGCAATGGCACAATCTAGGCTCACTGCAACCTCTGCCTCCCGGTTTCAAGGAATTTCCCTGCCCCACTCTTCCAAGTAGCAGGGATTGCAGGAGTCTGCCAACATGTCTGGCTAATTTTTTGTATTTTTAGTAGAGATGAGTTTTCACTGTGTTGGCCAGGCTGACCTCGTCGTGATCCACCTGCTTCTGCTTCCCAAAATGCTGAGATTACAGGCATGAGCCGCTGCACCCACCATCTTCCATGTTTTTAATGCTTCTTCCTGTTTTTGTATTGTGTACCCTGTGTACTTTAATTTGGATATTTTATTTGCCTTATAGTTCTTTAATATTTTACTCTTCTGTGTCTATTCTGTAGCCAGTTCCATCTATTGCTTGTGTGTTAATTGCATATTTTATATTTTACATTCTGGGATACTCATTTGAATAAAATTATTTGAAAATTGAACAAATTTTAACCTATTCTGTACATCATTTCATCAACTTTTTGATCTTTTAAAGCCCTTGTCTGATCGTTAGAGTTATCTAAATCGCCAGTAGATATTTTATATTTTTTCTCTTAATTGTAAATTATCTAATTACTGATAGCATTAATATGTTAAGATTTAATGCTTTCGGTGAGTTCAAAGTTTTCTGTAAAATGCATGCATAATTAATAGCAAGTGGCCAATTATACACATTTTTATAACATTTAATTTCATTGTTAATTAAAAGTGTTGATGGCTTATAATTGTTAATGTTTCATTATTTAAATAAACTAGACAGAAAAAAATAGTAGACCCTATAAGGTATGATGGGCTAATTTTTCCTGCTGCTTCAGATGGTAACAAGAAAAAAACAAACAAACAAAAAACAGACTTTAAAGAAAATTCAACTTTGAGTTAAGTTCTTCAATTTGAAATTTCCATTCATTTTGATGATGTCTTGCAAATATCATCAGAAATCACCATTAATTAAGTTATAGATTTTAAACCCTAGGAATCACCTGAAAAGAAAAACAGAACAAATAGTCTTCTTCTTTTTTCAAATGAGCCGATTAATATTCACAACAGTCACATCATGCAATTTTAAAGCTATACAGCAAAAACTGCAATTCAGATTTCCAGATTTTTAATTTTTCATTTTACTACATCATAGTTGTAAGATATTTTTTCCAGTTCAAATGTATTTTGTATTATATTTGTTAGTATTTCCTACGACATAGTAATTGTGATTTTATACTATCTCAGATGAGTCAATTTTTTCAGACTTGCTCAGTTACAAGTACTATGATAATTCTGTCATGTAAGAGGCCAAGCATTGAGATTATAGGAACAAAAAATTAAATTGAGTCCTACCATGGAAGAATATTAGCCTGGAGAGTGCCTGAAGTTCAAAAGGGTCTTATGTGAGCTTGAAATATACACTTATTGTGTTAAATCACTGAGATTTGGGGATCATATGTTGCTCTAGGACTTTTTTTGTCTAGTCTGGCTAATTCAATGGTTAAAAAAATTTCAGTTTTAAGTCTAGAACTTAGCAAATGGGGAAAAGAATGCGAAATATATTTAAATTATACATTAAATTGTAAACATAGGATTCAGTATGAAAATACCAATCAGAACATCTTAGAACATTATCTCGTCTGTTCTTATTCTTGTTGTTACTTGGCCTGACCAATGGGTTGTGATCAGGAAATATTTGTATGTGTTACGTGCCTTCTATCTAATATATATTAATTTTCTGATTTAGTGTTTACAAAACCAGTATAAGAAGTGTAACTGTTTTATTTTTTATTATTTTTATTTTTTTAATATATAGATTTTTTATTGCATTTTAGGTTTTGGGGTACATGTGAAGAACATGCAAGATTATTGCATAGGTACACACATGGCAGTGTGATTTGCTGCCTTCCTCCCCCATCACCTATATCTGGCATTTCTCCCCATGTTATCTCTCCCCAACTCCCCACCATCCACTGTCCCTCCCCTTTTGCCCCCCGACAGACCCCAGTGTGAGATGCTCCCCTCCTTGTGTCCATGTGTTCTCATTGTCCAACACCCGCCTATGAGTGAGAACACGCAGTGTTTGATTTTCTGTTCTTGTGTCAGTTTGCTGAGAATTATGGTTTCCAGCTTCATCCATGTCCCTACAAAGGACACGAACTCATCGTTTTTGATGGCTGCATAATATTCCATGGGGTATATGTGCCACATTTTCCCTGTCCAGTCTATCATCGATGGGCATTTGGGTTGGTTCCAGGTCTTTGCTATTGTAAACTGTGCTGCAATGAACATTCGTGTGCATGTGTCCTTATAGTAGAATGATTTATAATCCTTTGGATATATACCCAGTAATGGGATTGCTGGGTCAAATAGAATTTCTATTTCTAGGTCCTTGAGGAGTCACCACACTGTCTTCCACAATGGTTGAACTAATTTACACTCCCACCAACAGTGTAAAAGTCTTCCTATTTCTCCGCATCCTCTCCAGCATCTGTTGTCTCCAGATTTTTTAATGATTGCCATTCTAACTGGCGTGAGATGGTATCTCAATGTAGTTTTGATTTGCATTTCTCTAATGACCAGTGACGATGAGCATTTTTTCATATGTGTGTTGGCTTCATGTATGTCTTCTTTTGAAAAGTGTCTGTTCATATCTTTTGTCCACTTTTGAATGGACTTGTTCGTTTTTTTCTTGTAAATCTGTTTTAGTTATTTGTAGATTCTGGATATCAGCCCTTTGTCAGATGGGTAGACTGCAAAAATTTTTTCCCATGCTGTTGGTTGCCAATTCATTCTAATGACTGTTTCTTTTGCCGTGCAGAAGCTGTGGAGTTTGATTAGGTGCCATTTGTCTGTTTTGACTTTTGTTGCCAATGCTTTTGGCATTTTGGTCATGAAGTCCTTGCCTATGCCTATGTCCTAAATGGTTTTGTCTAGATTTTCTTCTAAGGTTTTTATGGTGTTAGGTCTTATGTTTAAGTCTTTAATCCATCTGGAGTTAATTTTAGTGAAGGTGTCAGGAAGGTGTCCAGTTTCTGCTTTCTGCACTTGGCTAGCCCGTTTTCCCAACACCATTTATTAAACAGGGACTCCTTTCCCCATTGCTTGTTTTTGTCAGGTTTGTCAAAGATCGGATGGTTGTAGATGTGTTGTGTTGCCTCGGAGGCCTCTGTTCTGTTCCATTGGTCTATATCTCCGTTTTGGTACCAGTACCATGCTGTTTTGATTACTGTAGCTTTGTAGTATAGTTTTAAGTCTGGTAGTGTGATGCCTCCAGCTTTGTTCTTTTTGCTTAGAATTGACTTGACTATGTGGGCTCTCTTTTGGTTCCATACAAAGTCTAAGGTGGTTTTTTCCAGTTCTGGAAAGAAGGTCATTGGTAGCTTGATAGGGATAGCGTTGAATCTGTAAATTACTTTGGGCAGTATGGCCATTTTTACTATATTGATTCTTCCTAGCCATGAACATGGAGTGTTTCTCCTTCTGTTTGTTTCCTCTCTTATTTAATTGAGCAGTGGTTTGTAGTTCTCCTTGAAGAGGTCCTTTACGTTCCTTGTTAGTTGTATTCCTAGGTATTTTATTTTCTTTGTAGCAATTGTGAATGGTAGTTGGTTCTTGATTTGGCTGTCTTTAAGTCTGTTATTGGTGTATAGAAATGCTTGCGATTTTTGCACATTGAGTTTGTATCCCGAGACTTTGCTGAAGTTGCTTTTCAGTTTCAGGAGATTTTAGGCTGAGACGACGGGGTCTTCTAGATATACAATCATGTCATCTGCAAATAGAGACAATTTGACTTCCTCCTTTCCTATTTGAATACCCTTTATTTCTGTTTCTTGCCTGATTGCTCTGGCTAGAACTTCCAGTACTATATTGAATAGGAGTGGTGAGAGAGGGCATCCTTGTCTACTGCCAGATTTCAAAGGGAACGCTTCTAGTTTTTGCCCATTCAGTATGATATTGGCTGTTGGTTTGTCGTAAATAGCTTTTATCATTTTGAGATACGTTCCACCAATACCTAGTTTATTGAGGGTTTTTAGCATAAAGGGCTGTTGAATTTTATCAAAGGCCTTCTCTGCATCATTTGAGATAATCATGTGGTTTTTGTCTTTGGTTCTGTTTATGTGGTGAATTATGTTTATAGACTTGTGTATGTTGAACCAGCCTTGCATCCCTGGGATGAATCCTACTTGATCATGGTGGATAAACTTTTCGATGTGCTGTTGCAATCAGTTTGCCAGTATTTTATGGAAGATTTTTGCTTCTATGTTCATCATGGATATTGGCCTGAAGTTTTCTTTTCTTGTGGAGTCTCTGCCCGGTTTTGGTATCAGGATGATGTTGGTCTCATAAAATGATTTGGGAAGGATTCCCTCTTTTTGGATTTTTGGAATAGTTTCAGAAGGAATGGTATCAGCTCCTCTTTGTATGTGTGGTAGAATTTGGCTGTGAACCCATCTGGACCTGGGCTTTTCTTGGATGGTAGGCTCTTAATTGCTGCCTCAACTTCAGCCCTTGTTATTGGTCTATTCAGGGTTTCAACTTCTTCCTGGTTTAAGCTTGGAAGGGTACAAGTTTCCAGGAATTTATCCATTTCTTCCAGGTTTACTGTTTTATGTGCATAGAATTGTTTGTAATAATCTCTGATGGTAGTTTATATTTCTGTGGAATCGGTGGTGATACCCCCTTTATCATTTTTTTATTGCATCTTTTGATTCTTCTCTCTTTTCTTTTGTATTAATCTGGGTAGTGGTCTGTCTATTTTGTTAATCTTTTCAAAAAAACAGTTCCTGGATTTATTGATTTTTTGAAGGGTTTTTTCTGTCTCTATCTTCTTCAGTTCTGCTGTGATCTTATTTATTTCTTGTCTTCTGCTAGCTTTTGATTTTTTTTTAATGTTGCTCCTCCAGCTCTTTCAATTTTGATGCTACGGTGTTGATTTTAGACCTTTCCTTGATTCTCATGTGGGCATTTATTGCTTTAAATTTTCCTCTAGACACTGCTTTAAATTTGTCCCAGAGATTCTGGTACATTGTGTATTCATTCTTGTTGGGTTTGAAGAACATCTTTACTCCGCTTTCATTTCACTGTTTATCCAGTCAACATTCAAGAGACAGTTGTTCAGTTTCCATGAACTTGTGCAGTTCTGAGATAGTTTTTTAATCCTGAGTTCTAACTAGATTGCACTGTGATCTGAGAGACTGTGATGATTTCCATTCTTTTGCATTTGCTGAGGAGTGATTTACTTCCAATTAAGCCCTCAGTTTTAGAGTAGATGTGATGTGGTGCTGAGAAGAACGTATATTCTGTGGATTTGGGGTGGAGATTTCTGTAGATGTCTATAAGGTTTGCTTGGTCCAGATATGAATTCAAGTCTTGGATATCCTTGTTAATTTTCTGTCTTGTTGATCTGTCTAGTATTGACAGTGGAGTGTTAAAGTCTCCCACTATTATTGTGTGGGAGTCTAAGTCTCTTTGTAGGTCATTAAGAACTTGCTTTATATATTGGGGTGCTCCTGTATTGGGTGTGTATACATTCAGGATTGTTAGCTCTTCTTGTTGTATTGATCCTTTTACCATTATGTAATGCCCTTCATTGTCCCTTTTGATCTTTGTTGGTTTAAAGTCTATTTTAAGAGACGAGGATTGCAACTCCTGCTTTTTTTGCTCTTCATTTCCTTAGTAAATCTCCCTCCATCCATCCCTTTTTATGTTAAACCTATGTCTGTCGTTGCACGTGAGATCATATGAGACAGGTTTCCTGAATACAACACACTGATGGGTTTTGACCTTTTTATCCAATTCGCCAGTCTGTGTCTTTTGACTGGGGCATTTAGCCCATTTACATTTAAGGTTAATATTGTTATATGTGAATTTGATCCTGCCATTTTGATGTTAGCTGATTATTTTGTCCATTAGTTGATGCAGTTTCTTCATTGTGTCGATGGTCTTTACCATTTGGTATGTTTTTGGAGTGGCTGGTACTGGTTGTTCCTTTCTATGTTTAATGCTTCTTTCCAGAGATCAGTGAGGTAGGCCTGGTTGTGATGAAATCTCTCAGCAACTGCTTGTTCATAAAGGATTTTATTTCTCCTTGTTTATGAAGTTTAGTTTGGCTGGATATGAAATTCTAGGTTGAAAGTTCTTCTCTTTAAAGATATTGAATATTGGCCCCTACTCTCTTCTGACTTGTAGGGTTTCTGCTGAGAGATCCTCTGTGAGTCTGATGGGCTTCCGTTTATGAGTAACCCGACCTTTCTCTCTGGCTGCCCTTAGCATTTTTGTCTTCATTTCAACCCTGGTGAATCTGATGATTATGTGCCTTGGGGTTGCTCTTCTTGAGGAATATCTTTGTGGTGTTCTCTGTATTTCCTGGACTTGAATGTTGATCTGCCTTGCTAGGTTGGGGAAGTTCTCCTGGATAATATCCTGAAGAGTGTTTTCCAGCTTGGATTCTTTCTCTCGGTCACATTCAGGTCCACCTATCAAACGTAGATTAAGTCTTTTCACATAATCCTGTATCTCTTGCAGACTTTGTTCATTTCTTTTCACTCTTTTTTTCTCTAATCTTGCCTTCTCATTTTATTTCATTGAGTTGATCTTCAATTTATGATATCCTTTCTTCTGCTTGGTCAATTCCACTATTGAAACTTGTGTATGCTTTGCAAAGTTCTCTTGTGTTTTTCAGCTCCATCAGGTCATTTATATTCTTCTCTAAGCTCTTTATTCTTGTTAGCATTTTGTGTAACCTTTTTTTTTTTTTTTTGATGTTCTTGGTTTCTTTGCATTGGATTAGAACATGGTTTTTTTTAGCTCAGAGAAGTTTGTTATTACTCACCTTCTGAATCCTGTTTCTGTCAATTCATCAAACTCATTCTCTATCCAGCTTTGTTCCCTTCCTTCTGAGGAGTTCTGATCCCTTGGAGGAGGAGAGGCATTCCGGTTTTTTGATGTTTTCATCCTACCTGCACTGGTTTCTTTCCATCTTTGTGGATTTATCTACCTGTGGTCTTTGTAGTTGGTGACTTTCGGATGGTGTCTCTGAGTGGGAGTCCTTTCTGTTGATGTTGAAGTTATTTCTTTCTGTTTTTTAGTTTTCCTTCTAACTGTGAGGCCCCTATACAGCGGTCAGGGAGCTGCCTGAGGAGACAGTATCTCCTTTATAGGAGCTCACGTGCTGAGCTGGGATCTCTGTTGTTCTGTTCAGAGCTTCCAGGCAGAGATGTTTAAGTCTTCTGCCGTGGAACTCATAAATGTGTTTTTTCACAGGTGCTCTGTCCTGGGAAGGTGGGGCTTTATTTATAAGTTCCTGACATGCTGCTGCCTTTTTTCAAAGATGCCCTGCCCAGCAAGGTGATAGTCTAGTCATGGTCTGCCAGCAGAGGCATTACTGAGCTACTGTGGGCTCTGCCCAGCTGCTGTGTGAACTTCCTTGTGGATTTGTTTACAGAGGCACAGTAAGAACTGCCTTGGTAATGGTGGTCTGCCTCAGTAATGGCGGACTGCCTAAGTAAAGGTGGATTGCCTTGGTAATGACGGACTGCCTCTGTAATGGTGAACTGCCTCAGTAGTGGTGGATTGTGTCAGTAATGGCTGCTGCCTTTCCCCCTCACTGAGCTGGACCATCCTGGCGAGCTGGACCATCCTGGCTCCAGCTTTGCTTGCTGTGATATTCTCAATCAAGAACATTTCAGATTGCTGGTCTTTGTGGGTTGGGACCCACTGAGCCAGATCACATGGCTCCCTGTTTAAGCCCCCTACTTTTTTTTTTTTTCAGTTGAATGGGCAGCTCTGTATCCCAGGCATTCCAGGTGTCTGTTGAAATGGCCACCCTAATTTGTGTGAGTTTTTTTTTTTTTTTAAATATATATACTTTTTATTGCATTTTAGGTTTGGGGGTACATGTGAAGAACATGCAAGATTGTTGCATAGGTACACACATGGCAGTGTGACTTGCTGCTTTCCTCCCCATCACCTATATCTGGTATTTCTCCCCATGTGTGAGTTTTTGTGTGGAGATCCACAGCGCCGGCTGAAACAGCTATACTGGCAACTCATGGAGCTTTTCAGCCAGGGAATCTCCTGGTCTGTGGGCAGTAAAAACTCATTTGGAAATGTGGTGATCACTCACCCTCCACGTCCTTCTCGCTGGGAACTGAATTCCAGAGCTTTTCCTATTTGGCCATCTTGGATCTCCCACTCTCTCTGTCTTTACTGAAATGCTATCTCTCCCTGCCCACCACATTTTCCTGCTGGCACTCATTCACCTGTCATGTATCAACACACATTTATTTCCCCAGGGACATATTGTGTTATATCCTGGGCTAGGTTAAGATTGACTTTCTCTTTAAAAATTCTATTTTGTTTTGTCTTGTTTTATCCTCACAAACTAGTTACTTAAACATAATTGTTACTAAATAATTTTTGTATAATTAATTATCCAATGACTGGTTTCCTTTTAATTTGTTTCCCGGCAAGTTTCCTTGAGAAGAGGGGGTCACATATCAGTTTTGGTGTCTACTTAATCAGGATTGTATAGCACACACTTAGACACCAAGATACATATTTTGCAAACTAGATGTGGCTATTAATTCTATCCTGTATTTGACATTAATAGGAGAATGAGCTTCAATTTTGAGTTCTCTGAATTCTGTGCAACACTGTTTTACTACGTGAGAAAGCTATGTGTGCTTCCTAAAAGCGAAAACAGTTTAAATGTCAGAATAAAACTACCAGGTTTTCACACATGAACTCTCTGCCCTACTTGTATTTTCAGTTAAATGTTGAAAACAGGTTACAAACTATGAAAATCATATTAGGATAGCTGGATGGGGTGAATAGGAGAAAGAGCTTCTGACTAGCAATTGCTATGCTTGCAATTAAGGAGATTATTTTTCTAATCTTCCAAATATAATTAAAATTATATTGTATAACAGAAGGCTGGTGACCCAAAGGAAAATAAAATGATGACATGAACTATTTACAGAGGTCTTACAACATGGTAAGACTTATCATATAAATTAAGAACAATAAAATCTAGTTTTCCAAAAGTTAAAGGAAAAGGTTTAAAGAACTAATATTTTCTTAGACCTGGAAAATATGTATGCATGAGAAGCAGGAAGGTTTGCTCCTGAAATTATTATTCCTCCCCTCTTTTATTGCCTGTTACTAAAATGGCACCAGGTCAAAACAATGAGATACTTTGCTGATAGTATCGCTATAAGTAAATAGATTTACTGATGGAATTATGAAACTGCCAAAGCTTTTCAATTAGTATTAGAGTCATTAACTAGGCAGGGAATATATGAATAGTGGCTCTTTTTTCAATTATACTTATAAAGATATATTACTGCAGATAATAAGAAGTAATAGAAACACTTGTATATAACAGTGCTTAAATGAAATACCAATAAAATGCTGCTTTTTTTTTTACTCTCAAACAATGTAGCTGATAGCATTTTGCTACTCCCACAACTTTAAATCTTGAGGATTGGATCTGTTCCCTGAGTGTTCTTGGCTTCCTGTAAGTCGTTGAATTCAGTGGTATTAACAAAGTCATGTAAAATTATTTGTGCCAGCTTTGCATGGCTTGTTATTTTGCATCATTCAAATATCTGCTCAAATATCAGTTAATCAAGGAAACTTTCTTTTACTAGTGTACCGAAAATGTCCACACTTTATAAACACTACTACTCACTGTTCCACTGTTTGAACTCTTCGGGGAAAAGGCATCCAGGTTTGCGGAATTCAACAATTCTTACCCTCTGACACATTGTGAGGTAAGCATTGCACAGAATTCAAATTACTTTCTTTCATTATAGCATGCTATCTATAATGGGGTGACTTAATAGCCCACATATACTGCTTATTAACAACTGGTAATGAAATCTCAGTAAAATTAGCGGAGTGTTTCATATACAAAGAATAAAATAAGAGTGATAATAGTAAAGATATATGAAAAGACACAATAAAAACAATGTCCCCAGACCTTGGCAAATAAAACTGTAAATATAGGGAAATTATAAAGATCCAAAAGGTATGCTAATTAATTAGGGAATGCTGGGCTATCATGACTCGTAAACTCAAGGGCATAGTGTTTCAACATAATAGAAGAGTAGATCATCTGACAGTCCAGGGTAATTGGTGAGGGGATGAGAGCATATATTCCAGTCATGCAGGGACCCATGTTGAGGACCACTCTGCCATCTTCAATGTAGGGCTATTGCGGATCACCAGATGACTATTCTGTGGCCAGAATCAACTAGAGAAGAAAAAGGACAGGCCTAGAAGAAACATGTGTTATTTTTGTTCTCCTTCCATTCACTAGAATTCAGTCATATTACCATAGCTAACTGTAAAGAATTCTAACAAATTTGGTTTAATTGTCTTCCCAGGAAGAAGTAAAAGAGATTTTTATGTACAATGAACAGACTTTGCCATAGTAGAATAGGTTGTTGGTATGTGGATAATTGTACAAAATCTTCTGTAACTCAGAATACGTTCTGCAAAACCCTATGTTCTGTGAAATTAGTAGGATGACTACCTGACCCAGGTTGTTTGAGGTGGTAGTAAACATGTTGTCCCCAGAAACTATCCAGTTATTGTCCTCTTTTCCTTTGAAAAATGCCCAGGTTAATTTTTGTGAATTATATGGAAACCTTACTTATGAGAAAATAATAGGATTAGCACAGACCACTCAAACTCTCAGCCCTACTGAATAAGAACAGTCATTAAAAAAAAAAAAAAAAAAAAAAAAAAAAGCCAGCACAGTTACATTTCCACTAACATTAGTAGCCAGCATTATAATCAGTCTATCCACTGAAGCTTTAGTTTTGGGGGCTCATGTTTCTCTTTTAGTTAATATTTGACTTCATGTGATCTGATATACACTCTTTTTGTGTGGTTATTTAATATTTCAAACCATAAATTAAAAATTTACCCTCAAGCTATGACTAACAAAATACTTTAGCTATACTTACTGTCATCTATACCAAGGATTTATTAAATAGTACAATGGATATTTGTAAATACTTTTCACTTGAAGTCATGTGAACTCACTTCATGATTATACAAAGTGTAGGAAACAAAGGATTCCACGTAAATAGGTCCTCATGCCTGTAATTCCTATGGGTTATATGCCACCTGACACTGATTAGAAGACTCATCAAATTTTGCTGCTAGAGTATTGTTTTACACATGACTCATATGAACTTTCAACATTTAGGGAAGACACACCGCTTGAAATTCATAGAGCCTCCAGAATCATTTTATAATTTTTTTTTTCTTTTTGCCTAAATGATGGTAACATTTCCCAGTACAGCAGAATTTATTCTGAGACTTGTTTTCATTATAACATACCATCTGGCAGTAGGGAGACTGATAAGGCTTGCATACATCCTTCAGCTGAAGAATTACTACAAAAAGACAGACATCTGATTGTGAATGACCGTAGTCACATCAGTTTCCAATAGAAAGTTCATCAGTATTTTGTTTTGACAAGATTTATAGTGTAAATTTGGGAGTAAGTTGCTGAGCTTAGTGCAAGAAAGCCCATTTGAGAGAAAAACCCAACATATTTTATTTTTTATCTTGATGTTGAACTTCTCAAGAATGCTGTCAGAAAATGGTCAGTCAACAAATAAAGTATGTCAGAAATGAAAACCTTTAATGTATGAGTACATACTAGAAAGAGAAAGGTAATTACGTAAGTGAAAATGTAAAGATCAATGAGGTGGTGGTTTTGTTTGTTTTCTCCATGAAAGCTATGCTTAATAGTTTGAAAGAAAAGTAGAAAAAAAATTAAAATATACAAATCCTATCACCTAATCCTATGAATGGTGGAATATAAGAAAATTAAGAGGCATAATAAAAGAACACTCTGTGGCTAGGGCATAAAATGTGTATATTTCTAAGGGATTTTGCTGCAATAAGTGAATATGCTGAACACAGTGTTGTATCTTGGGGAACACTGTGGTATTGACTGTGAGTGTGTGGAAAAGAGATAAGATCTGGGTCACAGTAGAGGGAACATAAAGTAATAGTAGGTAAAGAGCAGCACAGCCATGATAGAAAGTAGTATGCATTCCATGGACCATATACAATATGATTAGAGGTGTTATCTAGGCGCTGTGTTTAAAATTAGAACCCAAATATATTTGTTTTAAATTGCAGTACAATATATGATAGTTCAATATGTTGTCAAGGTAATTATTGCATGAAACAATAATAGTAAAATGAATTTATTTAACATATGAATTAAATAAGATAATAGTGAGGCAGGAAAATAGATTCTGTTGGCAGGGAACATAAGGTTGATTCACACTTCAACATTAAGAAGAAATATGCTCTTCATAGGGTGTGTGCCATAAGTGACTTTGTAACTTTACTTCATCCTCTCCATTTATAGAGGATGTACACAAAGTAACCAATAGAATCCTCTAGGAGGTATTAAAACTTCCAACAATTCTGTAATGAGGACTTTGAACGCCTATGTTCAGGCCTGCTCCCACACTGAGGAGTACATTTTCATTTTCAATAAAGCCTTTCATTTCTTCTTTGCTTTGTTTGTGCCTTTTGTGCAATCCTTTGTTCAAGAAGCAAAGAACCTGGACACCCTCCATCATTAACAGTAGTACAAGATGAAAGCTATATTTTATTGATCTTAAAGGAGGTATTCCAATGATTCAAGTTAGGGGAACATTCAAGTCAGAAAAAACATCCAGGGTATTCTTTTAATGATTGATTAATAAGTGTAGTTTGGGTATATTTAGGTTGAAGAATCTTGTTGAGGATGGTGAGTAATGAATTTAGTAAAAAAAAAAAAAAAGAGTGTGACTTATTTGTCTGATAGTGGTTTTCACATTAAGTTTTGGGCAGAATGTAGAAATGAATTTTTACTTCAGCAATATCAAAATGGTATATTTCCAGGTATTTATAATTCTTTTTTGGAGCAGGAGTGGAACACTGTTACTCCTGTAGACTCCATGCTCTTCTACTTTTTAAAATATTTATTTAATATTAAAAATAATTGACATAATAATTGCACATATTTATAGGGTACAATGTGATATTTCAATGCATGTATATATTACATAATGATCAAATTAGGGTGGTTACCATATTCATCACTTTAAAATGTATCATTTCTTTGTAATGACAGCATTCAAAATGTTTATTAGATCATCTTTACTTTGCTCATGTAAACACAACCGGAAAATGATATATTATCATTTTTATGCATTTCTGTACTCACTTTGCTAATATGTTTTTTAGATTTCTAGCATCTATGTTTGTGAAGGAGATTAACTGGTAATTTTCTTTCCACATACTGTACGTGGCTTGTTTTGTTATCAAAATATAAAATGCATTGATGGTTTTTTCTGTTGTAATCTACCAGCCACTGTAATTATTTGTATAAGATTAGTATTTGGATTTATTTGAAACAGTATCGTAAGTGCCTCGGCCTATATTTATTTTAGGAAAAACATTTTAATTTACATTAAAGGACACGTTCATGTCAGGTTCTTCCTTTTGGAGTTTGAATAGGCAATACATATTTTGTCTCTATATATAGAGAGAGATGACATATATATGATTTACTCCAAAATATAAAGCTTAATAAAATAAAGATTTTTACAAATATTATATCTTGTTACTGTCTAGTATCTTCGGTCTTTATGGCTGTATTCTTTTACAGTACCTAATATGATATATATGTGTGTGTGTGTGTGTGTGTGTGTGTATGTATATGTGTGTTTGTCCACATATGCATAAAATATATAGCTCAGCCAAACCAGTACTTAAAAGGAGCATTTATATCAAATATAAATTACATATAAAAATGATATTTTCAATAAAAATAATAAAATATATGTGTCTATATATAGCTATATTAATAAAACAATAATATATGTATAAGTAGATATACACATACTTATTTTAGTAGTAGTGATTTTTTAAAAAATTATACTTTAAGTTCTCAGGTACATGTGCAGAATGTGTAGGCTTGTTACATAGGTATACATGTGCCATCGTGGTTTGCTGCACCCATCAACTCATCATTACTTTAGGTATTTCTCTTAATTCTATCCTTCCCCTAGTCCCTCACCTTGACAAAGATTTGTTTACTTAATGAATCTTTTAAGAACCACTGTTTTAACTTGCTTGTTCTTCTCTCATAAAATTATTCTGGCATGATTTTCAGCTCTTATTTTTATGACATTCATTATTATATTATTTTTGGTTTCATTATACTGTTCTTTCTAACTTCCTGTTGAATATTTGGCTCATTTAGTGTGAACCACTCTTTCTTTTATATCATTTCAAATATAAATGCTACTTTTAAGTACAGTTTTGGCTGAGCTATATATTTTAGACATATGTTGACAAACACACATATACATATATACACACACATATATAGAAACATACACATATACATATAAATACACACGCATATACACACATATATAAACACATATATACATGTATGTATCCTTAACATTACAAGATGTTTCTATTCTGTACAGCAAGGGTTTTAAAGTTATTTAAAATGTGTTTTCAATATATGTTTATGTTCATATACTTTTCAAGCTATATTTATGTAACTGATTCTAATTTAATTGTACTGTGATAAAAATGGTCTACTAGCACTATTCCATTTTTTATTTTTTTGAGGCTAGGTCATGTTCACTTTTCATAAGTCATCCAGATGTTTTTGAAAATGGTATCTATTCCCCAATATCCCATATATTTGTATTAAATCAAACAATTCACTTCTTATAATTCAAGTGGTCCAGATACTGTCATGTAATAAAAAATTCATGCCAGACTATAAATTAAACCACTGCCTCTTTCACTGAGAATGTCTTAAAATTAACCAAATGTAAAAAATAGTAACAGATAAGAGTGTGCTTAGTGAGATATCAAAGAAAGTTTAATAAAATTTGAATCTCAGATGTCAAAGATGTTTACTGAGATAAAAATTTATCTCAGACAATTGTTAATGACCAGAATGATGACTAAACTTTAAGTAAGGTAATCATACATGCCTGGAAGAGTGAATATAGCCATAAGTTCTGGCCATTATTAAGTCAGAAAAGATGTCCCAAAGCTCAGTAGAATCTATTCTAGACATCCAAGAGACCAATTACTACGATCTGACTCTGTGTCCCCACTCAAATCTCATCTTGAATTATATTCCTTTAATTCTCATGAGTTGTGGGAGGAACCTGGTTTGAGATAATCTAATCATGGGGGAGATTCCGCCATGCTGTTGTCATTAAAGTGAATAAGTCTTACAAGATCTGATGGTTTTATCAGGGGTTTCTGCTTTTGCATTATCCTCATTCTCTCTTTGCCTGCTGCCATCTATCAAAGATGTGACTTGCTCCCCGTTGCTGTCCACCATGAGTGTGAAGCTTCCCCAGTGACGTGGAACTGTAAAGTACAATTAAACCTCTTGCTTTTGTAAATTGCCCAGTCTCAGGTATGTCTTTATCAGCAGCATGAAAATGGACGAATACACCAAACTTCTTGTGTTTTTATATGATTATTTTTAAATTCTGGCCTGAGGCTTCAATCAGTCACAGCACAGCTCTGATCAGTAAGTTAAAGCTGCTGTAAATGTTTTCTAGGATTCTGACTGTGTCATGATGGTCAGGGTACAAACAGAAAGTACAATTCCAGTGGGCATACATAGCACCATCGTAAATAAATAGTTTACACTGTTAGGGCATGCCGGTCAGGATATACATTATTTAGCCAGTCAGGTTAATAGCACCCCCACGATGTTCTTGCACCATGGGAATTTCTATCCATTCAGGAGAATTTAATTTAGTCCTTACTTTCAAAAGGACTAGCTGAGACAGTCAGTTGTGAACAGTTTTATTTGTTCGTGACATTAGTTTATCAGCCTTAGGAGAGTGAATGACATCTGGAGCTGTTCTCCATGAAAAAATCCAGGAGCTGAGGTCACCCCCTGCTGTATCATAATCAGCATTACCAGGTGTGATCTTAGTCTCAGATCACACTTTGAACTCGATGTGTTCACAGCAGTTTAGAAAGGTAGTGCAGGGAGGTGGTGGTGGTGGTGGTGATGGTGTCTGTCTGTGTGTGTGTGTGTGTGTGTGTGTGTGTGTGTGTGTGTGTGTGTGTATGTGTGTGTCTCTTCCCAGAATGAACAGAAAACTTTCAGAAGCTGATCTGGAAAATAAAGATCATTAATGTCCCACCCTGACCCTACCTTTCACCCCACCACCCACCTCTCCCCAGGTGTCAGCTTGGGCTTTGTTTTTTTGCCCACTGCCACTCTGTTGCTTCATTCAATCATCAGAATTTCTTACTTTCTTAATTTTCTGATATTCTCACCAGACTCTTTATTCAAAAGGGTTACATGCAAGATGCATAATAAAAGCAATTTAACATAAATCATTTTTATAAAATATATTCAGAAAGGCATAATAGGTTTAAAAATTGGTCAAGACAAAATTCTGAAAAATTTAAAATGGGTTTGCATAACTTCTTTCAGTCCTTTCTGTTTAAAGCCATTCTGGTTTTCTATCAATTTGAGCTTTCTTAAAAGGGTAGAAGAGGATGGAAGATGTGGCAGGGTCACTCATAGACAATTAAATATCAATAATTATAAAAGAAAAGGATAACATTGAAAAAGAGGTGACAGCATGGTCAAATATAATTAGCAAATGAGAAGTGCCTTTTTTAGGGAATTGCTGCAGTGAGACACCACATTGCTTCCCCAAGATGTGCAGTCTAGGCTGGTTTTCTAGTTTCCTCCCAGTTGTCACTTAAGCCAATCATTTAATTGTGAATTGGCAGGTTAACCACCCCTGCAATTTGGGATTGTTATGAAACATGGAGATTCTATCACAGGATCCATGAGTGAGCTCATCGATATGTAGCTATGGCTGCAAACATGGGGCTATTAACAGATATATTGTGCCAAAGAAACATAAATAGAAAACAAATGTGGACTTGCCAGGAGTGGATAATGTGGCTTGAGTTAATGGAAAACCTCAGGATAGCCTAATCCAAAAAAGTTTTGACTCAGTGGAACCCTATAGATGGGATAGGAAGCCTGATGTGATCTATTTGCCAAGAAGCCCCTTGTTCACTGGCTCAAGAGATATATCCCTTTGACCAGGATGTGGCAGGTAGGGCACTTTTGTTTTGGTAGTGTTGATATGCTTTTTATACTTGTCTTCTCCAAACTGCATGTTAAAATATGATTCCCAATGTTGGAGATGAGGCCTGGTAGGAGGTGTTTGGGTCATGAAAGAGGATTCTTCATGAATGGCTTTGTACACCCCCCACCATAATGAGTTCACATGAGATCTGATTTTTTAAAAAGATCCTGGAGTCTACACCCATCTTTCTCTCACATCATGTAACATATCTACTTCCCCTTCACCTTCTGCCGTGATTGTAAGCTTCCTGAGGCTCTCACCAGAAACAGATGCTGGCACCATGCTTCCTGAGTGCTCCTCAGAACCGTGAACCAATAAAACTTGTGGTTTCTAAAAAACAGAAAACAAACAAACAAGAAAACAAAAAGCACATTTTTTTCTTTATAAATTACCTATTCACTGGCATACTTTTGTAGTAGTGCAAATGGACTACTCAGATTTTCTTCTGATAGAGTAGTAGATTGTGCCTATAAGTTCAGTTCAGGGTAGAATGGGGTCTGAATTTCCATGGGCCCTTCTCTTACAGATACAGAAGGCTCTCAGTTGTGCATGTGCTTGTTCTGGAAGAATAATTCAGTCTCATGTTCAGCTAATGAGAGGTTGGTTTTGCTCCCCTTTATCAGAATAGAGTTTTTTTTTTTTTTTTTTTTTGCAGTGAGCATCCCCATAAGTAACAATGGGTTTGTAAGTAGCAGATCTGACTTTTGCACAAATGTCTTGTTTCCACAGGGAGGTTTATTTTATATGCCAGTCTAAGGTTTGCCAGTGGTCCGATCAAATACTCAGGCCATTTGGCAAAAGCCAAGAGTCAAATGAATTATAACGCAGTATATTTGTATGTTTAAGAATTGGTCAGGACAAAATGGTCCTGGACCATTGATGTGGCCTAAATAGCTATTCCTGGCACATGATGCTCTTCCCGTTGTTTATTGGAGATTACCAGCAACACTAGATGCTGATAATCAGGCCTGTATTTTATTTTGAACAGCATATATTTATTTTCTTTCTCCTTTGCATGTCTGCTAATTTCAATTGAATTCCATATATTGTGATTTTGCCTTTCAGGATGCTGCATATTTTTATAAATATATTTTAGCTTTGTTCTGTCATACAGATACATTATCAGGAAATAATTTCATTTTTTAAGGATTTACGTTGAAGATCTGTAAGATTAGACTAAAGCAGCAATTTGTCTAAGGGTAATTATCATGTACTCATCAGGAAAAACCTTTTGACTACTGTCACCAGTCCCTTTGAATCATCAGGTTTTCTGTATTGTCTGGAGAAAGGTGTCACTCTCCTGGTCTGTGTGATCTCTAGGTAGCGTTTTCACTAATTCTTATTGGTTATTTGTTCCCTAACTTCTGGTAGTTTTTTCACGTACACAATTGACAACTCCTGACTACGTTAGGAAGTTTTATGTCCATCTATTTAGGAAAACCTAAATAAAATTTGAAAATTTATATAACTTCTTAGAGAAAAAACAAGGAAAAAATTTAAAGATATTTGGTTAAGCAAGCATTGTTTTATTTCATATAAGATGAAAAAAATCCCCCAAAAATATACATAAAAGAAAAATTTTGATAAGTTCTACTTCATTAACATGTGAATCTTTTGTTTAAATATATAAGTAATAGACTAAAAAAAACCAAGCTATAGGCTGGGGGAGAACTAAATAGAGAATTGAGAATTATTCATAAATACAAGTAATCATTATGTAATTGCTAACATTAGGCATGATAGCAATTAGAATTAGAAAGGAGAAAGAATTCAGTCTCTCTTATGTTGGATAATTGAAGAAGTTAGTATTCCTGATTATGGTTGTCAAACCTAAGAACAGGGTATATTTTTCACAAAGTGTCCTCTGAAGAGTTAAACACTAGAAAAACTCTAGGCCGATAATTAGAAATGAGTATACCAAGGTGTCAAGGACTCACTCATACCCACTAATCAGATGTTATGTCAGCAGAACAATAAAATTACATTTGCATAGAAATTCATCAGTTGGTTATTAATTATACCATTGTTTAAAAATATAAAATTATAGCATATTTTCCAGCAGATTACCTTTAGAATTTTACTTATGTTCTTTGACCTTAAAGGAGTAGTTGTATACCATTTTGAATTTTAATAATTCATTCTCTCTTATAACACCATTTGGTTATCTGTAGTCATTTTCAAGAGTAGAGGTAGACTCAGTCCTGGCCTCAAATTGGGGCTTGTAAACCAAAAATAAAATTCTTAACACCCGGAATCCCTCAAGCTCTGATAAGAGACATTTACATCTACTCTCTCTGAAGCCTACGACTCAAAGGTTCCATCTATGTAACAAGATCCTTGGCTTTCACAACCCCATTTATCTTAACTCCAGCATTTCTTTATGCTGTCTTCAATCCTTCAAGCAAAGTTTGACTCTTTCAACCATTTTCTGATCAGAAAATCTTTGAATCCACCTACGTCCTCCAAGTCCCCACTCTTTACCCTTCAAGGTGTCTCATTTTTCCAGGCTGACCCTGTGGATACCTTGCATTTATTGATTTATGTATTTGCCTGCAACTTCTGATTCCCTGAAATCTGTAAAACCAAGCTGAAACCCAAACACCTTGGGAACGTGCTCTCAGGACCTCCTGAGGCTGTGTCATGGGCCACATTCATACTTGGTGCAGAATAAATCTCTTCAAATATTTTAGAGTTTGGCTTTTTTTCATCAACAGGCTTAATGCTAACCCCTCTAATTCTCATAGGAACCAATTTCTTAAACTCCATTACAAAATTTTATTGCTTGAATTTTTACAGCCTTCAGTTTTAGCTCTGCTCAGTGTTTTGTTTTACTATTACATTTATGGTCCACAAATATGACTATCTTGTATTTAAACCTTAATTCTATTTTCTTTTTTCTTGCTTATATCTATTATTCAGTGTATCTGTTTAAGTCAGTGCCACTCAAAGTTGACTCTCATGATCTAGAAATTGCAACTACTTCTCAACTTCCTGTAAAGAGAACTTTCAGTCCTCAGGAACACGCATATGATATGTTTTTGTTGAGTGGAACAGATATAAAGGAAGCGTAAAGCAGTTTTGCTAAATTTTGAACTTGTGAGGAAAGATCTTAAAGCACACACAACATGACAAAATGTACATCATAAGGAAAACTACTGATATATTTTATTAGATACACTTTTTTTAAAAAAGAGTTTAAATTATTTTTTGTATTTATATATCTGTGGAGATATATATGTCTATGTGTGTATATATATCTGTAGATATAGAGATATAAATTTCTGTAGAGATAATAATTATCTAGAACATAAAGAGACAAGTTAAAATCTGGAAGAAGGTGTTTTAAATGTATAAATTTTTATAAGGATTGATATTTAAAATATATAAAGAATTTTGAAATAAAGTAAAAGAACCAATGGAAAATAATGTTCAGAATGTTTAAATGTTGACTTTACGAAGAATAAATTCAAATGGCCAATAAAGTATATTAAAAATTTTCAACATTTTAATAAATTCAAATTAAAAGGAGGTAGTGTATCATATCTATGAGATGTCATATACACTGGCGATGATATCATTCTAAGTGTTGGTCCAGATATGGAGCAAGAAGAACTCTATGCTATTCTTGTGAAGAGTAAATTTGTCAAACACTTTTCAGGCTTTGCAATGTCTCACTTAAAGAATATTTTGAATTGCTATGTAAATCTAACTTCTGTTCATAGTGTAAATGCCTCATAGAAATTCCTGTGTACAATGAAACTTGCATAAAAATATTTATTGGAGTATTGTATGTCGTATGAAAATGTTTAAACAATATAAAATTTCATGAAGAGAACTATTAAATAAAAATGTATTTATGAGATGAGATTTTTGTAGAAAAAAACTAAAACTACAAATAACAGGTATAAGTCTCTAAAATAATTAAAAAGTATATTACGGAATATTCATACATATTGAGGCCAATATATATATACAATATATATACATATATATGTATACATTTATGTGGATACCATTTATAAAAAATTAAAAACCTGTTTATGGGTGAATATATTCTAAAAACATCCAAAACAAAGATATATCCTGATTTAATGGTAGTGGTTTTCCCCGGAATGGAGTGAGGAGAATGTAATCAAGGAGAATACCACAATGGTCTGGAGTACACTTATAGCATTTTATTTTTCACAGAAACAAAAACAAATATGAAACATTAAGATTTTTTAAAGTTTGATAGTATGTAGATGACTATTGATTGTATTTACTTGTATGTTTATTTATATATTTTAATGTTCACTATTATTTTAAATCTATAGTACATGCAATAATTATATATCTATATGTTTAATATTTAAAATACATTTGTCCTGCAGAATCTGTAGGAATCACTACGTTTCTTTTTTCTTCTTCTTTTTTTTTTAGTTACACTTTAAGTTCTGTTATAAATGCGTAGGAAGTGCAGGTTTGTTACATGGGTATACATGTGCCATAGTGGTTTGCTTCACCCATCAATCCATCATCTACATTAGATATTTCTCCTAATGCTATCCTGCCTCTTGCCCCCCCACCCCTAGACAGGGCACTGTGTATGATGTTCCTCTCCCTGTGCCCATATGTTCTCATAGTTCCCACTTCTGACAAGTGGGAACCCAATACGGTGTTTGGTTTTCTACTCTTGTGTTAGTTTGCTAAAAATGATGGTTTCCAGCTTCATCCATGTCCCTGCAAAGGACATAAACTCATTCTTTTTTCTGGCTGCATAGTATTCCATGATGTATATATGCCACTTTTTCTTTTTCCAGTCTATCGTTGATGGGCATTTGGGTTGGTTCCAAGTCTTTGCTATTGTGAATAATGCTGCAATAAATGTATATGTGCATGTGTCTTTATAGTAGAATGATTTATAATCCTTTGTGTATATAGCCAGTAATGGGATTGCTGGGTCAAATGATATTTCTAGTTCAGAAAACTTGATGAATTGTCACATTGTCTTCCACAATGGTTGAAGTAATTCACACTCCTACCAAGAGTATAAAAGTGTTCTTATTTCTCCACATTCTCTCCAGCTTCTGTTGTCTCCTGACTTTTTAATGATTGTCATTCTAACTGGCCTGAGATGGTATCTCAATGTGGTTTTGATTTGCATTCCTCTAATGAACAGTGATGATGAGCTTTCTGGCATATGTTTCTTGGCTGCATAAATATGATTTTTGAAAAATGCCTGTTCATACCTTTTGCCCACTTTTTGATGGAGTTTTTTTTTTTTTTTTTCTAATTCCTTCAAGTTTCCTGTAGATTCTGGATATCAGCCATTTGTCAGATAGATAGATTACAAAAATTTTCTCCCATTCTGTAGGTTGCCTGTTCAGTCTGATGATTTTTTTTTTTTCTGTGCAGGAGCTCTTTAGTTTAGATTCCATTTGTCAATTTTGGTTTCTGTTGTCGTTGCTTTTGGTGTTTTAGTCATGACGTCCTTGCACATGCCTATATCTTAAATGATATTGTCTAGGTTTTCTTCTAGAGTTTCTATGGTTTTAGATCTTACATTTAAGTCTTTAATCCATCTTGAGTTAATTTTTATGTAAGGCATAACGAAGGCGTCTACTTTCAGTTTTCTGCATATGGCTAGCCAGTTTTCCCAATATTATTTATTAAATAGGGAATCCCTTCCCTATTGCTTGTTTTTGTCAGGTTTGTCAAAGATCAGATAGTTGTAGATGTGTCGTGTTATTTCTGAGGTCTCCGCTCTGTTCCATTGGTCTATATATCTGTTTCCATTCTGGTACCACACTATTTTTGTTACTATAGCCTTGTAGTATAGTTTGAAGTCAAGTAGCATGATGCCTCCAGCTTTTTTTTCCCCTTAGGATTGCCTTGATTATACAGGCTTTTTTTGTTTGTTTGTTTTGTTTTGTTTTGTTTTTTTGGCTCCATATAAAATTTAAAGTAGTTTTTCTTGTTCCATGAAAAAAATCAATGGTGACTTGATGGGAATAACATTGAATCTATAAATTACTTTGGACAGTATGGCCATTTTCACAATATTGATTATTCCTATCCATGAGCATGGAATGTTTTTCCATTTGTTTGTGTCCTCTCTTATTTCCTTGAGCAGTGGTTTGTAGTTATTCTTGAAGAGGTCGTTCACATCCATTGTATGTTGTAGTCCTAGATATTTTATTCTCTTTGTAGCAATTGTGAATGGGAGTTCATTCATGATTCGGCTCTCTGTTTGTCTATTATTGGTTGCACTAGTCCAACAATAGTGCTTCATTTCAACCTTGGTGAACTGGTTATTCTAGTTAGCAGTTCCTGTAACCTTTTCTGGCTTGTAGGGTTTCTGCAGAGTGATCTGCTGTTAGCCTGATGGCCTTCCCTTTGCGGGTAACCTGATTTTTCACTCTGTCTGCCCTTAACATTTTTTCCTTCATTTCAACCTTGGTGAATCTGTGCTTGTGATTTTTGTACATTGATTTTGTATCCTGAGACTTTGCTGAAGTTGATTATCAGCTTAAGAAGATTTGGGGTTGAGACAATCGGGTTTTCTAAATATACCATCATGTCATCTGAAAAGAGAGATAATTTGACTTCCTCTCTTTTTATTTGAATACACTTCATTTCTTTATTTGGCCTGACTGCCCTGGCCAGAACTTCCAATACTATGTTGGATAGGATATTGGATAGGAATGGTGAGAGAAGGCATCCTTGTCTTCTGCCAGTTTTCAAAGGAAATTCTTCCAGGTTTTGCTCATTCAGTATGATAATGGCTGTGGGTTTGTCATAAATAGCGCTTACTATTTTGAGATATATTCCATGAGTTTCTAGTTTATTGAGAGTTTTTAGCATGAAGCGGTGTTTAATTTTATTAAAGGCCTTTTCTTCATCTACTGAGATAATCGTGGTTTTTGCCATTGATTCTGTTTATGTGATGTATTACATTTATTGATTTGCATATGTTGAACCAAACTTGCATCCTCAAAATGAAGCCAACTTTATTATGGTGGATAGGCTTTTTAATATGCTTCTGAATTTGGTTTGTCAGTATTGAGGAGTTTTGCTTCAATGTTCATCAGGGATATTGGCCTCAAAATTTTTGTTGTTTTGTTGGGTCTGCAAGGTTTTGGTATCGGGAGGGTGCTGGCCTCATAAAATCAGTCGAGGAAGAGTACTTCTTTTTCATTGTTTGGGATAGTTTTAGAAGGAATGCTACGAGCTCCCCTTTGTATCTCTGGTAGAATTTGGCTGTGAATCTGTCTGGTCCTGGGCTTTTTTTTTTTTTTTTTTTTTTTTTGGTTAGTAGGCTATTACTGCCTCAATTTCAGAACTTTTTATTGGTTTATTTAGGGATTCGACTTCTTCCTGGTTTAGTGTTGGGAGGGTGTATGTGCAACAAATTTATCAATTTCTTCTAGATTTTCTAGTTTGTTTGCTTAGAATTGATTATAGTGTTCTCTGGTGGTAGTTTGTATTTCTGTGAGATCAGTGGTGATCTCCCCTTTATCATTTTTTATTGTGTCTATTTAATTCTTCTCTCTTTTCTTGCTTATTAGTCTGGATAGCAGTGTATCTATCTTGTCAATCTTTTCAAAAAAACCAGCTCCTGGATTCATTAATTTTTGAAAAATTTTTCATGTCTCTATCTCCTTCACTTCTGCTCTGATCTTAGTTATTTCTTGTCTTCTGAAACTTTTAAATTTGTTCTTGTTTCATGAGTTCTTTTAATTGTGTTGTTAGGGTGTTGATTTTAGATCTTTCCCACTATCTCATGTGGGTATTTAGTGCTATAAATTTTTCTCTAAACACTGTGTCCCAAAGATTTGTGTCTTTATTCTCATTGGTTTAAAATAACTTATTTATTTTTGCCTTAATTTTGTTATTTGTGCAGTAAATTCAGGAGCAGGTTGTTCATTTTCCATGTAAGTTGTGCACTTTTGAGTGAATTACTTAATCACGCGTTCTAATTTGATTGCACTGTGGTCTGAGAAACTGCATGTTATGATTTCTGTTATTTTGCATTTGCTGAGGAGGGTTTTGCTTCCAATTATGTGGTCAATTTTAAAATAAGTGTAATATGGTGCTAAGAAGAATGTATATTCTGTTGATCTTTGGTAGAGAGGTTTGTGTATTTCTACTAAATCCGCTTGGTCCAGAGCTAGATTCAAGTCCTGAAAATCCTTGTTAATTTCCTGTGCCATTGATCTGGCTAATGTTGACAGTGGGGTGTTAAAATCTCCTACTATTATTGTGAGGGAGTCTAAGTCTCCTTGTAGGTCTCTAAGAACTTGCTTTATGAATCTGGGTGCTCCTGTATTGGGTGCATATATATTTAGGATAGTTAGCTCTTCTTGTTGCGTTGATCCCTTTACTATCATATATGTCCTTCTTTGTCTTTTTTGATCTTTGCTGGTTAAAGACTGTTTTATCAGAGACTAGTATTGTGACCCTGCTTTTTTCTTTGCTTTTCGTTTGTTTGGTAAACACTCATCCATCCCTTTATTTTGAGCCTATACATGTCTTTGCACATGAGATGGATCTAATACAGCACATTGATATGTCTTCACTCTTTATTCAATTTGCTTATCTGTGTCTTAAATGGGATATTTAGCCCATTTACATTTAAGATTAATATTTTTATATTTGAATCTGATCCTTACATTATGATGCTAGGTGTTTATTTTGCCCATTAGTTGATGCAATTCATAGTGTCAATGGTCTTTACAATTTGGTATGTTTTTGAAGTGGCTGGTTCCAGTTTTACCTTTCCATATTTTGTGCTTTCTTCAGGAGCTCTTGGCATGTTCAGTGGTGACAAAATCTCTCAGCATTTTCTGGTCTGTAAAATATTTTATTTATCTTTCACTTAGTTTGGCTGGATATGAAATCCTGGGTTGAAATTTGTTTTGTGGTTTGTAAGGTTTCTGCAGAGAGAACTGCTGCTAGCCTGATGGGCTTCCCTTTGTGGGTAACATGACTTTTCTCCCTGTCTGTCTTTTTGATTCATGTCAACTTTGGTGAATCTGACAATTATGTGTCTTTGGATTGCTCTTCTCAAAGAGCATCCTTGTGGTGTTTTCTGTATTTCCTGAATTTGAATGTTGACCCTTCTTGCTAGGTTAAGGAAGTACTCATGGATAATATCCTGAAGTGTGTTTTCCAACTTAGTTCCATTTTCTCATCACTTTGAGGTACCCCAATCAAATGTAGGTCTGGTCTTTTCACATATTCCCATATTTCTTGGAGGCTTTGTTCATTCTTTTTTTCTCTAATCTTGTCTTCTCATTTTATTTCATTAAGTTGATATTCAATTTCTGATATCTTTCCTTTTCTGGATTAATTCTTGTGTGTGCCTCACAAACTTCTCATGCTGTGTTTTTCAGCTCCATCAGGTCACTTACGTTCTCCTCCAAACTGGGTTATTCTAACTAGCAATTCTTGTAACTTTTTATCATGGCTCTTAGTTTCCTTGCCTTGGGTTTGAACATGCCCCTTTAGCTCAGAAGAGTATGTTATTACTCACCTTCTGAAGCCTACTTCTGTCAATTTGGCAAACTTTTTCTCCATCCAATTTTGTTCCCTTGCTGGGGAGGATTTGTGATCCTTTGGAGAAGAGGCATTCTGGTTTTTTGAAATTTTCACCTTTTTATACTGGTTTTTCTTCATCTTCGTGGATTTATCTACCTTTGGTCTTTGACGTTGCAGAGTTTTGAATGGGATTTTTGCATGGATGTCCTTTTGGTTGATGTTGATGTTATTCCTTTCTGTTTGTTAGTTTTCATTCTAATAGTCATGCCCCTCTTCTGCAGGTCTGCTGGAGTTTGCTGGAGGTCCACTCCAGCCCCTGTTTACCTGGGTATCACCAGCAGAGGCTGCAGAACAGCAAAGATTGCTGCCTGCTCCTTCCTCTGGAAGCTTCATCACAGAAGAGCACCTACAAGATGCCAGATGAAGCTTTACTGTATGAGGTGTCTGTCAATCCCTGCTGGGAGATAGTCAAAGCCCCCTCTTTAGAGTTGTATGCTGGATCCTTATTTTTATTTCTTTCCTCAAATACTTTTTTCCTGCAATTACCTCTTCTCCCTCTGATAATTAATTGTCTTCTTTTTATGTACTCATTCCATCAGTTTAAATACATGTTGTAATATCGCCTATCTCATAAAAAAGTTTCTCTGATTCCACTTGCCATTATTTATCTAATGTCAGTTTTTCTTTATAGGAAATATCCTTGCAAGTGTTGCTTTTATTTGCTGTTTCAATATTTTGCTTCTGACTCTCCATTAAAACATATTTTATTATGAAATATTTTATATAATCAAAGTGACAATACATAAAATATTTCAAGAAATTGAAGATGACATAAATTGTAGGATGTATCACTGTTCTATCATAAGGCAGCATTAACAGAAGCAGATACAACTATAATAACCACATTGATTGGTAGATACATTGCAGTAGTGGTAATGTAAAAAATGAGCATCTTGTAAGTACAGTATCATATTTTTATTAATATTTTAGAATAATTTATCAAATAATATTCTTGTGCACATATAATAAAAATAAGGATTCTGGTTTGGGATTATACTGCTGACTGATTTCAAGTCTCTACCTCTCCTCTTTCCTTGTTTTGTCTTGTTGTGTCTTTTCTTTCTTTTCTTTCTTTCTTTCTTTCTTTCTTTCTTTCTTTCTTTCTTTCTTTCCTTTTCTTTCTTTCTTTCTCTTTCTTTTTCTTTTTTTTTTTTTTAGAGGGAGTCTTGCTCTGTCACCCAGGCTGGAGTGTGGGGGTGTGGGGTGTCATCTTGATTCACTGCAACCTCTGCCTCCCAGGTTGAAGCAATTCTCCTGCCTCAGCCTCCCAGGTAGCTGGGACTACAAGCACATACCACCACACCCAGTTAATTTTCATATTTTTAGTAGAAACAGGGTTTCACCATGTTGACCAGGATAGTCTCGATTTCTTGACCTCGTGATCCACCCACCGCAGTCTCCCAAAGTGCTGGGATTACGGACATGAACCACTGTGCCTGGCCCTTCCTCTTTCCTTTATGCTTCACAACTGGAAAATCTGTGGTGGAAGCTGGCACAGTCTCTTAATTCCAATCAAACTAGGGAACTTCAGCTGTAGGGGCAGGCTCCACTATGGTATTCCGGTAATTTTGCACATATCCAAATAGGCTACATGGGCATAGGCTTGACCCAAACCTAGACTGTGTTTTTGCTGGACCATGGTGTGATCTGATCTGCCTGGGACATGAGTGGGATGCTTGTAAGAAGCTGCTCTGAGGTAATCTCCCACTTGCCTCTTTCTTACTTGGGAGACTGGGGGAAGTTGGTTTCGGAATCTATCAGTTTGTGAGGTATAAGAATATTGGCATTGCTTTTCCCCTTAGAATCGGGCTATGAAATTTGAGCTCCTTAGTAATGAGATATTCTACAACTCATGTTGTGGTAAGTAAGCACTTTCATTGTGATGCCAGCCTTCTTGGTGTGTGGGACCAGGATCACAGGGTTCCATTATTTTTCCCTTATTCTTTTTTTGCTATCTGTGCACATAATGAACTATGCAAATATAGACATAACTAAGGGGCTGAGTCAGTCTTTGGTTTTTCTTGTCTTTTGCATCTGTAAGCTTGACACCAGCCTCAGCAGCTCCACCTTCCAACCAACATAAAGCCCAATACCACCACATCCTCTTGCTTTTGTTTCACCTTAGACTTTACCTGGGGCCTTCTACTTCTGTCGAAAGACAAAATTACAACAAATTTAGTCTAAAGCTCTCAATAGACATTATTGTAAATTGGGCAACAGTTCATTCTATGAAATAGAGTAAGTGTTCCAATGAACTGCATAGAGGGGGATGGTTTTATTGAAAGAAATGGCCAAAGAAAGCAGAAACAAAGGTCAAAGTGCAGATTAGTCATTTTAAAAGTGATTTTCCTTGGAAGGTGGGGTCAGGGACACAAAATAATAGAAAAACAACTGGTCACCATCAGGTTACTTCAGGTTTCATTTCGTTGTAAGGATTAAAACGGTGGAAATTTTGTTATCATGCCAATTGAAATTGACCTTCTTGGAAAACTAAACAGTTTCTCTCTCTCCTGATCTGGAAGGCCAGATAACAACTCAGATTCAGTTTGGTGATGTGGAGCCTCAGCATGAGTGACTCTATTTTGATTTTTAGTATAGGCCATTGGGGCTTAGTGGAGGAGCTTAGTCTGCCACAATGGTGTCTTATAATTTTTATTCAAAACCACTTATCTATTAATATCCCTGTGTCATTCATCTTAAGATTTATAAATTTCCAGGCAGTAGTGGATGCCTGGAATTTCCTAGCAGAGCATGCTAGAACCTCAAATAACACAACAGGTATGCCCCTGTAGAGCATGATTGTTATTGTTAAAAATATAGCTGGGAGCTGTGATTATGTCACTGCACTCCAGCCTGGGTGACAGAGTGAGATTCTGTCTCAAATAATAATAATAATAAGTCAGGCATGGTGGCAGGTGCCTGTAATCCCAGCTACTCAGGAGGCTGGGGCAGAAGAATCACTTGAATCTGGGAAGTGGGGGTTGCAGTGAGCCAAGAGAGCACCATTGCACTCCAGCTTGGGTGACAGAGTGAGAACCGGTCTCAAAAAAAAGAAAAGATAAGAAAAAAGAAAAGAAAAGAAAGGAAAGGAAAGGGAAAAGAGAAGAAGAAAAAAGAAAAGAAAAGAAAAAGAACAGGGAATATTATTGTTTGCTCATATTGAATGCTTGTTAAAATGTACCTAACCGCTAGTAGAGAGTATGTGTGAATTCTCATTATTTCACATCTTTTTTCAAGCTTTTGAGGGGTCATCTTTTGTATCTTTGATTTTAAAATGCTTAAAAAATGTCTTGATATGCTCTCCTGGACTTTATAAAGTGTCATTTTTCAAGTTTGAATTATTATTCATATTAAAATTGTATAATTAGTGAAAATATATTGTGGTATAACATGCATCCTATTTTTTGACACTTAAACCCAATTATTCCAATAAAATTTACTAATACTCTTCCTGCTTTGCTGATCCATAATGTCATCTTTGTAATGATATATGCCTTTCTTTTTGTATCTGATTGAGTTTCTTACTGGGACCAAAATTCTGGTCCACTGGTTTATTCAATCATTCAATATAGTAAGGGGGCATTATTTTACTTAGCAAAAATTTATTTAAAGCAGATTTATTTAAAACAAAATCACTACATTTGAATAAGTACCATCTCTATTCTCATTATTGGTCATAAAAATTTTAAATTTTGTTTTTATTCTTTCTCCTGCTATAAACACAGCCTGTACATACAAATATACCCATGTGTATGCATAGGTAAATATTTATATGATTGAGAAAATTGTATATATTAGACTGCCTTGGTTAATTTGCTTTTTTATCAAAATAGCATTCAAGGAAATGATTGAATTTATTTGTTAACCATTTGTAAGTTTAGAAGAAATATTAAAAAATATTCACCAGCAAAGGTGAACTTATTTTGAAAGAAAGTGATGTAAACCTAGAAAGACGATGACTGCAGTGTAGCAAGTGGTGCAGATTCGTATCACGTATCTTCTTGGCCCACCTCTCCTTTCAGCTCCACCTCCTTTTTGTCTCCAGCTGTGAGAGATTACACTGACTTTGATAGCTCCATGCCTCAAGTATCTGACTATCTATTTCTCTGTCTGAGAGCTTTACTATGTATCCCGAGATTGCTTAATAAATTACAGCTACAACCAAGAAGTGTGAGGAATCTAACACTTCCCAAGGACAAACTCTAAAGCCATAGGGGCTCAAAGCCAGCTAAAGAGTGCCCCATCCTCTCTGTATGCTGATGGACAATTTTGAGAGATGTTCTATATCACATCTTAGAAGAAGTCTATGAGATTAAGCCTCAGTTGCCCACATTGGAAACTCACTCCTTAATGTAATTTTCATTGACTTTAAAATGTCTTATTTTCAGTATCCTCATACTTTCAATCTTGATTCTTGGCATCACCTATGTTCTTATTTTAGAATCTGTTTTTGTGGTTATTAAAATTAGGACACATGCCATCATAACATGTGCAATGTGCAATAGTTTGAAAGAAACAATTAATATAGTCAAGTATATATCAGATATAATGAGATGGATTTATTAATAAACAGTTCATTAGAGAAGATAAATATCATTGCATGACTAGCTCATTCATAAAATAATACAGCTAAATAGGGAATTTTTACTAAAAGAGGGAGCAGAGATTCTGACTATATATCCACATGCATGTATGTATACACACATATCTTTCATTTAGTGTGTATATATATATTCATATAAACACATATGCATGTATATGTAGCTGGAACTACAGGCATGCACCACCATGCCCAGCTAATTTTTTGTAGTTTTAGTAGAGATGGGGTTTCACCATGCTGGCCAGGCAGGCTGGTCTCGAACTCCTGACCTTGTGATCCACCTGCCTCAGCCTCCCAAAGTATAGGGATTACAGGCATAAGCCACTGCACCTGGCCAGTAATATATATTCTTAATGAGAAAAAGCATGTTCAATGCATATAAACTTTTACTTATTGAAAGATGTGCTGGTTGCTCCCAAATTCTGGCAATTATGTATAAGGCTTCTACAAATGTTTGTATGCATGTTTTTATTTTGACATTAGTTTTCAACTGACCAGATTTTTAATTTGGGTAAATATGAAGAAACATGATTGCTGGAGTCAATAGTAAGAACAGGTTTAGTTGATGAATAATTCTAGAGATCTATTTTACAACACAGTACTTCTAGTTACCAGTACTCAATCATGAACTTAGAAAATTTGTTAACAGCCCTGTTAACACCAGCCTTGTTAATTCTCCTGTTTTGTGGTTAGTGTCTTTACCACTAAAAGGAATAAAGGCCCAAAAACCCTTTGCAGATGATGGATACATTTATTATCTTGATTGTGTTAATGGTCTTATAGTTATACGCATATGTCCAAACTCATTAACATGTATACATTGAATATGTGCAGTGTTTTGTATCAGTTTTACCTCTGCTCTAACAAAACTGTTAAAAGAAAGAAAAGAAACAGATTGAAAGGTTAAATTATTACAAACCTAAAAATATAAAATATCATATAAACAAGAATGAAACATTTAACAGTGGTTGTACTACTACAAATTGTCCTCATTCATACACTTTATTTTTAGAACTGTTTCAGGTTTATAGAAAAATAAGCAGAATATAATATGTAGCATTTTCATACTGGTTTCTTTCACTTAGCAATACATATTTAAGGTTCCTCTATGTCTTTTCATGTCTTTAGAATTGATTGCTTTTTATTCCTGGGTAATATTGTATTGTATGGATACATCACAGATTGTTTAGCCATTCACCTATTGAAAGATGTGCTGATTGCTCCCAAATTCTGGCAATTATGTATAAGGCTTCTACAAATGTTTGTATGCATGTTTTTATTTTGACATTAGTTTTCAACTGACCAGATTTTTAATTTGGGTAAATATGAAGAAACATGATTGCTGGAGTCAATAGTAAGAACAGGTTTAGTTTTATAAGAAACAACCAACCTGTATTCCAAAGTGGCTGTATCATTTTGCATTCCTGACAGTAACAACTGAGAGTTTTTTTACCGTACACTTCACCAGTATTTGCTGTTGCCAGTGTTTTGGATTTTACCCTTTCTAAACACATGTAATGGTATATCATTTTTGTTTTAGTTTTCAATTTCCTGTAACATAAGAATTTGAACATCTTTCCATATGCTTATTTGTTCACCTAGATATTAAACCCGGCATCCTTTAGCAATTCTTTCTGATGTTCTCCCTTCTCTCCCCTCTGACCTTCTGACAGGCCCCAGTGTGTGTTGTCCCCCTCATCATGTGTCCATGTGTTCTCATCATTCATCTGCCATTTATAAATGAGAACATGCAACACTTGGTTTTCTATTTCTGCATTAGTCTGCTGAGGACAATGGCTTCCAGCTCCATCCATGTCCTTGCAAAGGACATGATCTTGTTTTCAGTGTTTTTGGCATTGATTCTTTCTCATCTTTGTGGATCTATCCACCTTTCGTCTTAGAGGTTTCTTCTCTTTGAATGGAGTTTTTCAGATGTATAGTTGTTGTTTTCTGTTTGTTTCTCTTTTAACAGTCTGGCCATTCTTCTATAAGGCTGCACACTTTACTAGGGTTCCATTCTAGACTCAAGTTGCCTCATTTTTTTCTATACCTGGAGATCTCACCAGTGATGTCTGTGACACAGCAAAAATGGCAGCCTGCTCCTTTCTCTGGAAGCTCCATCCTAGGTGGCTACTGACCTATTGCCAGCCCCTACATGACTGTAGTATGGGGTTGGAGTCCCTGGTTCTGAGGTCTCACACGGTCAAGAGGAATGGGATCAGGGTCTCACTTAAAGAAGGAGTCCGCTGCTTTTTGGTAGAGCAGCTGTGCTGTGTTGGAAATCCATTGAGCCCCTGATCAATTGGACTTTCTAAGGCCCACAGCCTGGACCAGCTGAGAAGCCCTAATGGCCAAGGTGGTGGTCTATCCTACCCCTCAGTCACTCTGTCCCAGAAAGAACACAGGCAGGAGTGGCCAGATGCCCTGGCTGAGAATACCCACCCTGTGAGGAGGAGGGAATCGGTGTCACACTTAAAGAAGCAATCCGGCCACTCCTTGACAAACCATCTGTGTCATGGTGGAGAATCACCTCTGCCCTTTACAGCTTGGACTCTCCAAAGCCCAAAGGCTGGAATGGCTGAGTTGTCTGACCAACCAGGGTAATAGCCCTCCCCTTCCTTTGCACTCCATCCGAGAGAAAGATCAGACCTCTGTCACTAATAAGTGTTGGTGGGCATGGCTGGAGGGTCTGGCTAGGAGATCCACCCCAGTGAGGAGAAATGGATCAGATCCCACTTAAAGATCAAGTCTGGCCACTATCTGGCAAAACTGCTATGTTGTGCTGCTCAGGGAGCCCTTCTTCATCCAGATGTTTGGACTCTCCAAAGCCCAGAGACTGGAATGGCTGAGTTGACCAAACAGCAGAGATTGTTATATTGGGGTTCAAGGGTTCAGGAGTGCCCTCAGTTCCCCTGAAGGGATGTTTCTCCAGGTTCTTGGTCTACGACCTTCTCAAGTATGAGAGAGGAGACCACAGCTCAATGTGCTCACAAAAGTAAATGCCAGACTCAAAAGTGTTTGTATAAAGTGATTTATTTAAAGCACAGAGAGACAAAGGAGGAGGAGGCGAGAGAAACAGCTAACTCTCACATTGAGTGAGAGAATCCAGAAAGATGGAATCCAGGAGAGGAAAGCAGCTTCCACACTGAGTGGAAAGGAATAGAGAGAGAGAGAAAGAGAGAGAGAGAAACAGGAGAAGAGAGAAAGCTTCCATGAGAGGGAGAGTGTGTGGAAACAGGAGCCCAGAGGGGAAATCCAGGAGGGGAAAGAGAGCTCCCACTATGTGGGAGGGGATTCCAGAGATCTGGAAATCCAAGAGAGAGAAAGATGGCTTCCACGAAGGGAGTGTTCGTGGAAGGGGACCCAAACATGGAGTCTGAAGGGGTGTGGAAGAAGGGGACTTTTAACCTGGGAGGAACTCCTACCTTCTCTAAGACCACTGGCCCATGAAAGGAGTTCCTTAGAACTTCCACTGGAGTGATTGACTTTCAGTTTCTTCCCATGCCTGCAAAATTTAAACATAAACTCTTAAATCTCCCAGAGGAGAGAGATGAGAGGGGGGCCTGGCGCTAGGAAGTACTTGCCTTTAAAACTAGGCCCCCTTGTGGACTCCGGAAGAGAACACACTCCCTCATTCTTCATCCAGATGTTCGGACTCTCCAAAGATGGCTGAGTTGACCAAACAGAAGAGATGGTACCTACCCCACCCCTCAGTACTTTGTTGGGTCTCAGATCGGCTCCACTCTGTTGCCTGTGGCTGGCAGGAATTCCAAGCCAGTGTGTTTGTCTTGTGAGGTGTCCCGAAGGTGGTGCCCACAGAATGATGTTGCTCAGCTCCCTGGATTCTGCCCTATTCCTAAGGATATGTGCGAACCTCCTGCCTTGCTTGAATTGCAGACACCTTTGTGGGGGATCACGAAAGAAATATTTCAAGCTCTTGGGTCTCTGCGCTTGCCTGAGCAGCTGTTCTGTCAAGACTTTACACTGTTTTGTGTGTCAGACCTAATGCTTCTGTAGTGTGGGCTCACAAAGGGATCTCCTGATCTGCGGGTGGCAAAGATCCCTGAGAGAAGTGTGCTTTTCAGAGGTTGCAGTGGCTTATGCGTCCCTTGGCTGGGAGTGGGAGTTCCTTTGGCTCTGTGTCACTCCTGGGTGGGCCCTACTTTTTTCATGCTAATTTTCTTTGTTCTCCTTGTGCCCAGTTTTTTTCTAATCAGTCCCAGTCGGGGACCCTGCATATTTCAGTTGAAGGTGATGTATTCACTTGCCCTTTTCATTCCTCTCTGTGAGTGCCACACACTGCAGCTGCTTCTAGTCAGCCATCTTGGCTCCTCCTCCATTTTTTTTCTTTCTGTTGATTTTTATTGTTGAATTTTAATCTTATTGTTGAATTTTTTTAAATTTTAAAAGACTTTAACATAAGTTTTACAGATTTTCTCTTAGTTTGTGGCTTGTCTTCTTATTTTCTTAACAGTAGTGATCACTAATGATGGCCTTTCTTTTATTCTTGATATTAGTAATTTGTGACTTAGCTTTTTTCTCAGCCTAACTAGAGATGTATAAATTTCATTGATGTTTTCAAAGAAATGATTTCTCGCTTTATTGATTTTTCCTATTGATTTCTTATTTTCAATTCCATTGATTCCTATTCTAATTTTTATTTTTTCTACTACTTATTTGGATTTTATTTGTTATTTTTCTTCTATCACCCTAAGTTGGAAGCTTAGATTATTAATTGCTCTATTTTCTAAAATCACAATTTGTATTAACATGTATAGGTTATAAATAAAAGAATATAGAAAAGTTAAACAAGAATTGTAGGATATTATTCTGAAATTATGACTATTGATTTTAAATGGAAAAAAAATTATTACAACCATACTCTAAATTTATTATTAGATTAATAATTGCTTAAAAATGAATATGTAGACAGATTTTTAAAAATACTTTAACTTTTCCAGTCCATAAATACTTTATCAAAAAACAGGTTTAACACGGTGAAAGGCACAATGATATGTATCCCTTCATTTTCCCTGCCGACATATCAATAAATAAATGGCTTTAGAATTCTTAATATTCGAAATTTATTGTATAATGTGATCTGAAGTAACTCCCATTTTTGTAAATTAGATATTTGTAGGTAAATCCCACATTTATCTGCCACATATTTAGATCTCTTTAAATATAATGATTAGTAAATACATTTCTCATGTGTCTCTGATTTTTTTAAATTATATATCAAATTAGTATTTTGTACTATAATGTCTCTCAATGTGTATTATATTACAGCTATAAGAAATATTGGTATTTTACTTTAGGGTTATGTTAACTATTAGCATTACAATTTTTCATAACTTTGAAGTTTTGTGGTTGTTGAAGGCAAACACGATTTATCTAACAGTGATCTAGAAGGATGGGCGGCTGATCTATTTCCACTAACTCTATCTATGGAGATGGTGATAATTCCATGTAACAGATGTCTTTATCTCATTACGTAGTTACTAGGGGGTTGTTTCATCTGGTGTACTTTGATACCATGTGTACCTTAACAAGCAGTCTGGCATAAGCCTTCTGTTTATATCGCTAGAAAACAGAGCATTCTTATATATCATGGCTACTGTTAATTACACTGATGTGCAAGGCATCACTAAAGCTTGAAATGCTCAAGACATGTCAGGAAAATCTGTTTTTACTTAAGTTAAGCTACTTTTAAGACTCAGATTTAAATAAACAATATATGTGACAAGTATAGTACAATATATCTTTGCGTTTGCAGCTTTGTTGAGATTAATCTGTTGGCAAATTCAGGTTGTTGGTCAAATTTAACTCTTTCTAGTTAGAAAAGGTTTCCATTATTTCAATTAATTTCCAACAATTTCACTTCACTTTAATTGAACACATAAACATTTAATGTTTACTACATTCACGATTTGAATTAAGTGCAATTCATAGTAAACACAATTTTGGTCACAAAAATCTTTATAATTTGTCTTGTCTAAACATATTTAAAACTAATTATAATGGAAAGAAGACTATAATAATTAAAAAATAATTGCTGAATAATTACATTATATGTCTCTATTTAAGCAGTGATAAAATGAAAGGAGATGAAGTTCCTGCTGTGGAATGCTTATTTCATAAATATATATATATTAAATGACATTAAGCCAGGCACGGTAGTACACACCTTTAACCCCAGCACGTTAGGAGGCTGAGGAGAGCAGATCACATGGGTTCAGGCATTCCAGACCAGCCTGACTAACATGTGAAACCCCATATCTACTAAAAATACAAAAATTAGCAGGCAGTGGTGGCAGGCACCAGTAATCCCAGTTACTTGGGAGGCTGAGGCAGGAGAATCGCTTGAACCCAGGAGGAGGAGGTTACAGTGAGCCAAGATCAAGACACTGCATGCCATCCTGGGTGACAAAGTGAGACTCTGTCTCAAAAAGAAAAAAAAAATGACATTGAAAGAAAATAAATTGCAAGAAATCATCATACTTAAAACTTTTTTACTCAAAGAGAAAAAATTTAAAAGGAAAACAATTAACTTGGCATATTTGGCTATGAATGAGGAAAAAATGTTATATGTGTGATTAAGAGAATAATGTATCACTCTCAACTTATATAGAATAGTATATATGTATACATAAACAAGTATCAGTTCTGTTACATGTTAGCTGTTTAGTCTAAATATGAAGTTTTGCAAAATTTTGCTTTCTTCGTTTTAACACTTAGCTTCCTAGCTTCTTTCAACCCTAATATCCTCATAGGTTAAAGAGAAACATCTTTTTGTCTATTTTCTCAGTTGTTTTGAAAGCTAAAAATGCATTATTTCATATAAAATGTTTAGTGAGAGCTTGACTTATAAGGAAGCACTCAACTGCTCATTATTATTATATTTTGACTTATAATAGTGGTCAACACAGACTTAAATATGTAATCTAAGCAAAGCCCAAAAGCTTTATATATAGAGATTTCTTCATAACCAAATACGGTAATTAAGTTTCATCAAATTCCCGTAAGTGCATTTGTTTTCTTTTCATTTTTAATAACCAAAAGTACACTTTAACTTAAAAATCTATCTGTAATTGTTATACATTTATATTTAAGAAGGAAACTAAATTTACATTTGATAAATTTGAAGGAATAGCAACAAATTTATAAATATTCATTAACAATGCTATCTTATGTTTTATCAGTGATACTGATTGTAATCAATATGAATTCCAAATGAGATTTTGAACACAAAATAATTTCTTATTTTAGTAGAAATAGAATGGTATAGGTTAGGATAAAGCTCTGAAGAGAGACTTACTGGGTTTGGATCCAGGTTCTGGCTCTTATTAACATGATAATCTTTGACAACACATACTCTCATGGTGTCTTATAGTCTCTTCTACAAAACAGAGATAACATACCTTCCTCAAGGGTTATTGTGAGGAATAAGGGAATTAATAAATATAAACCAATGCTATTGACTGAATGTTTATGTCCCTGCCAAAAAAATTATATGTTGAAAGTTTAACCCCAGTGTGGTGGTACTAGGAAGTAGGGGCTCCTGAAAGTGGGCAAATAGGGGCACCTTGCAAGGTTATTAGTGCCTTTATAAGAGAGACTTGAGAGATACCCATAACCAGTTCTGCCATGTGAAGTTACAGTGAGAAGATTGTTGTCATGAGTAAGTAGGTCTTCTCCAGACACCAAATATGTCAGCACCTTGATCTTGTACTTCACAACCTCCAGAACCATGAGAAACAAATTTCTGTTGTTTATAAGTCACCCAGTCTCTGGTACTTTGTTTTAGCAGTTAGTGATGGCTAAAGCTGATTCAGGTCAGATCTCCATGTAGCCTGGTATATTTCCATGTGCTAGACCATTACAGCAAATAACCCTGTCTGTATTAATTTAATCCAGTGTATCCCAAAAATATTCATTAACAAAATTTTTTTCTCAATTTTTTTGCGCAATTTATATTAATGCCTCAAACACCTATGAAACTAATATTTGAGATAACAATTTAGTGAAACATACTTTTTTTGTTTTACATACATTTTTTAAAATACCCGAAGACCAAAGATGTATAGAGATTATTCTACATTTTATAGGTATTGTTTTAATATGACTTAGGAACTCTATTCCTGACATGCAATCAGATCCTGCTTGCCCACTCATTACTGGTGGGTAAATAATTATATCTATGTGAGTTTCATGTCCCTCTTTTAGGAGAGAACGATGGGGTAGGAATAATATTTTAAAGTAAATAAAAGTTAGGAGAATGATTCAACCATTACAAAACCTGTATTGAGCATGTGTTATGTACCTGGTAACATACCAGGTGTAGGAGATTTACAAAGAAGGAAACTAAAGGCAAATGGAGATGGGGACAGTGTAGGAATTATGATACTTTAGCTGTGTATTAAGTGACAGATAAGGTTTCAATGATATAGGAAGCATTTTGTAAATATACAGGGCTCAAATATTCTGAAAATATTTTTTCCAAACATGTGGGATCTAAGATTTACTTAATGACAGTTCAGAATACAAGACCTTTAAGTCTCCCATAAATTTTAAAAGCCATAAACCCTTCAAACAAGTGTAAAACAAAGTATTGTTATGACATTATAAACCAACAGCTTTATAAAATAAAATGAGTTATATTATGGGAACTCTACCATCAAAATCTAGAGCCGTGACTTGAATGAAGTTCTACTTTAGTTAATTTTTTTTTTTTACTTTCTCTTTACTCACACACCATTTGAAACTTCTTAGAATTATCTTAGGAGAAAATGGTAAATGTTTTCTGTGACACACAGATTTATAAATGTAGATGCTATAGGTTCCAGAAATTAGGGAGAGTTCTAACCATAAAAACAAAAGACAAAGCAAAACAGAAAAATGCCTTGTCTTCCATGAGAAGATGACTAAAAAATGAATGTGGTTTCCATGTCCTATGGAATTTCAAGATTCATACATTTAGTTTACCGAATACCTCTGTCATAGGTTACTAGAATCCCAGAATTTCCAATCTCCTTCACATTACTCTTTTGCAGCAGTTGTTACCCAGTGCTTCACCCTCAATCTGCAACACATCTTATTTTCTGTATAGCAGATATCATCATATATAGTTTGTATAAAAATAATTTATTAATGAAAAGACAATCATAAGATGGATTAAATAACTATTTTTGTTATTAATAATACCATAGAAAAATGGAAAACCATAGAGAAAATCTTTGGGTTTTACCCAATCTACAAGATAAAGGAAATCTTGAAAAATTAATAAATGTGAATAACATTTTCCATTTATAACTTCATTAACTGTATGCCAGCTTATAAATCAACTTTTCACTGATTAATTAATGCAACATTTATTTGATAAATATGCACTATGTGCAGGCATAGTACTAAATGAATGGATAACCATTCTTGCAATAAAATAATTAATAGTCTGCCAAGAATTCTAAGAGAATTTTTTAAATGAGGATGTAGAGTTAAGTTATCAAATATTTGGCAAAATTATAAAGAAACTGAAAGAAGCACTTTTAAAATAACTTTAGAATTATTGTTGTATATAAGATGTAATAGAAAAGAATTGCCTCACATGACATTTAAGTGACAAATTCATTAATTTCTATGATTGGATAAATGATCAGAATATTCATAGAGGAAAAGACACGTTTTTGATTTTCTATTAGAAAAAAATTGAATTGATGCTGTCAAATTGATTTTCCTTAGTTTTTAATATATTATTGAAGATAAAATTTAAATTATAATTTTGTGTACGCTAAAATCCATTATACTTGAAATGAGATTACTAGAAATTCTATACATCTCCACTTTTGTCTTGATTTAAAAAATGTATAATTTTGCATTGCTGTTTAACATATGCAAAGTAATATCTTATTCATAAAAATAAAATTATTGACACTTTTAAAAACTCAACATAATCATAATTATACAAATCATTTTGTCACTTATACTGCTCCATTGTTTTCAAGGAGATATTATTAGAAAATGTGTGTCTCTACACTAAAAAATAGAATATATGCAAATAGTTTGGATAGGAATGATAAAACAACCATTAAGATCTATATGAGAACATCCTGATTTTAAAACTTATGGATAACAAAAATTATTTTTAAATCTACTTCACTTTTACCTTATTATTATAAGAGATACATGTGTATTCAAAATAATCTTAGGCCTCTTATTCATTGTGCTTCAATCATTTATTTTTAGATTCCACTGAGATCAGCAAATCTGTGTGTGTGTGTTTGTGTGCACGAGTGTGTATATGTATGTGCATATATATTTCAAAGCTGATACATTTTTGAGGTAATAAACGCAAATCTTTCAGAGCTGACATCATATGTTAAGCTCACACATTAAATGAGCTCTTTTTTTTTTTTTACTGTTTCTTTAGCTTTACATAAATTAGAACTTGCATAAAATACAATTTAGCTAACATGGATATGTAGATACAATGCTACCTTTAAAACGTAGGTAGAAAACAACTTTAGCATTCAAACGAAGTACATAAAGCAGATTTTAACAAACGTGAGTCATCTCTGCTCATCAGCAGAAAGGAAAAGAGGAATGTACTGCCAGAAGAGACATCTTATGAGATTAGAAAACATTTTCAGTTAATCTGAAAAATAATATTATGCACTCATGACTTTGATGAAATATTTAATAATTCATAGTTACATAACTCACTTTCAGCAAATTGGAGTGAAATAGAAGTCTTTAACAGGAGACCTTTCAAATCCAGCTTCTTCATTTTTATAATTAATAGTAAGAAATAGTTTTTTTTTCTGTGCATTTTTCCCATTGTTTTAACTGTATTTAATCTTTAGTAAATTGTATATATGAAGTTTCAGGATAAAATTGTTCTCTGATAAACTGTTGTTAGAATTGATTACAGTAATATGCTAAAATCCCATACTGATTCTATTTTCAAGAACTGTCTAACTTAGCAGATTTTTAAATATTATTTACATTATTTAATAATTTAAGAAATTATACAAAAGGGTATATAATATTGGAAGGAAGTATAGAATAATAAATGACTATAGTCTGTATATATATATTTTTTTCAATAGGCTTTTAGTTTTAGGAATAGTTTTAGTATAAAGAATTTAGGTAACACTAAGTGCCCATTTATCATGTACTGAATTTCCCTTATTATTAATACCTTGTATTAGTCAGATATATTTGTTATGATTAATAAACCAGTATTTTTACATAATATATTCAGATTATCTTAAATTTTACCTAATCTTTTTGTTGTTGCAGGATCCCATTCAGACAAAACATTTCATTTTGCTTTCATGTCTCTTAGGCTCTTCTTGGGTGAGATAGTTTCTAAGACTTTCCTGGCTTTTGATAACTCGAATACTTTTGAGAAGTATTGGTTAGGTATTTTATAGGATAAATCTCCATTGAAATATGTCTGATGTTTTTCTTATGATTAGACTGAGATTACATATTTTTTAAAGGAATATCATAGAGGTAATGTGTCATTTTCATCCAGTATATAAAGGATACATATCATCAACATGATTTATAATTGTTGATGTTGACACCTGGCTCAAGTAATGTTTGTCAAATTTCCCTAAGTTTTCTTTTCATTTTTTTCCATCCTTTATGGACAGAAGTCACTATATACATTCCATACTTAAATAGTGGAGAGTAATATGCCGCTTCCTGAAGGTAATAGTCCCCTTATCCATGGTTTTACTTTACATGGTTTCAGTTATCTGTAGTCAGCTATGATTCAAAATATTACATGGAAAGTTCCAGAAATAAACAACTTATACAGTTTAAATTGTGTCCTGTTTTGAGTAACAGTGACGAAAATTTTTTTTTTTTTTTGAGACAGAGTTTCGCTCTTGTTACC
>PVKV010000449.1:48404-291634 GCA_004027835.1 Alouatta palliata
AGCTGGGACTACAGGCACGTGCCACCATGCCCGGCTAATTTTTGTATTTTTAGTAGAGACGGGGTTTCACCATGTTGACCAGGATGGTCTCGATCTCTTGACCTCGTGATCCACCCGCCTCGGCCTCCCAAAGTGCTGGGATTACAGGCGTGAGCCACCGCGCCCGGCCTGAGTAACAGTGATGAAAATTTTAAGCACTCCACTCTATCCCATCTAGGACATTAATCATCCCTTAGTCCAGCATCTCTGTGCTATAATGCTACCTGCTCAGTAGTCACTAAATAGCCGCCTGGGTTATCAGATTGACTGTCATGGTATTGTAAAGCATGTGTTCTATTAACTATTATTTTATTTAGCAATGATCACAAGTACAAGAATAGTGATGATGGCAATTCAGATATGCCATAGAGAAACTATAAAGTGCTTTCTCAGAGTAAAAAGGTAAAAGTTGATAGTTTTCGATTTAATAAGGAAAGAAAAAGTATCCTATACTGAGATTACTAAAATCTAAGATAAGAACAAACTTCTATCTGTAAAATTGTGAAGAACAAAAAGAAAATGTGTGCTAGTTTTGCTGTTGCACCTCAAACTGCAAAAGTCATGGTGGCAGTGAACGATAAGTACTTGGTTAAGGTGGAAAACACATTAATTTCTGGGCAGAAGAGATGAACAGAAAAGCGTTCCAATGAACAAAAAATTGATTTTATAGTATCTGTGGTTTCAGACATCTACTGGGAGTGTTAGAATGTATCCTCCATAGATAAGAGAGACTACTGTACATAGATTATTTAGAATTCTGTGGCATGGGTTATTTATCTACTCTCTCCTGTTTGTTACTTTATTCAAATATTTATTTATATGAGTATGGAATCACACATATATAGATTTTATTTTACCCTATGGGACATTATGGAATACTATGTTATTAATTTTATTGCTCTATATTCTAGCATTGGCCAGTGGGAACTCTTTCAGTGGGCTGGTTCCTGTGACACTTTGGTATATCTCTATCAATATCTGTTTGTGGGTGTGGGTGGATATGTGTGTGTATGTGCAGAGTACTGTCTTACTTCCAGCAATACAGGATGTTCCAGGATTATCTTGTATATTTTTTGCCTCATTCCTACAACCAGACTTTCTTCAAGGAGTCTTGGCTCCTTTTATTGAAGAATAATATTAGAAACCAAAATCTGAGTGGTAAATATGCTCTTTACTAGCAGAGCATTCCTACATATTTTGATTTCTTTTAACCAGGGAAAAGATACGAGTCTCTGTATTTATGGTTATGCTCTGATAAAAAACTATAAGTGAAAATAACACCAGTTTATGGAGCACCCTACAGCTTCTCAGTGGCTCTATAGTTCAATAATTTAGGAAATAAATGCTTTTGTATTATAAGATAGTGTTATAGACAAAGAGAAATGAATCAAAAACTGTATTGATTTGAAAATTTTAAAGAACACTCAAGAGAAACAAAGCGTTTATGAATAGGAACTATCACTAGCAGATAAAAACAAAAGAAGGTCTAGATCAGTGGAAAACAACTGACAAAATGAAAGTGATGGTGACAGGAAGGTGATTGGAAAAGTTGAAAAAATTACTGCTGTTGAAGCCTGTGGTAGCCTTAAATTTATTAAGTCTTTAGTATATGCCTCTGTAGTATACACCATTGAATGCTATTATTATTATTCTTAATTGGTCTGAGTTGGTGGTTTGTACAAAATTGTTCATTTTTACGAAGCAGAACCAGTAAACCTTATATTTTAGCTATTGAGGTCACAGCTATATAATGACCATTGCTTTAAAATATGTATTTCATCTAGAAAGGCAATACCTAACTATGCAGAATATTGCTCTCATTAATATGTTTCTTTAGCTGCACCTTAAAAAAGTTGTTTCAACATGATTTTCAGCCTCTAGGTGACTAGTGTGTGGCAGGACAAGTCCCCATTGTCCCACCTCCTTGAAGTAGTACGCATACCTTGGGCCAAGAGATGTTATACAAACATCTGTGATGACAAATTAGACAACCTGTGAGCCAAAGGACAAAGGAACTTCAAAAGCTTTCATGTTTTTAATGTGGGTATTGAGAACTAGAAGTTCTTCAAGGCATAAATAAGAGACAAGAATTTCAAAGAGTGGAAAACTGTGAATAAGAACAAGGTTACACATATTATTTTCATTGATTATGAGAACCATCCTGTCTCAAGAAAAAAAAAAAAGAAGTCCATCGTTTTTACCTAGAGTCCTTTAAGATAGTTGTGTGACTTATTTTTTAAAAAGATTTAAAATATAATTGAATTTAATGTTACTTTAGGGTATAATCTGTTGTCCACAAATAACTTCCAATTAGATTGTTAAGTGGCTCTATCTATCTTCTATTATCTATTTATCCTTAATAACTTATCTACCTATTTATTCATCTGTGCATCTGTCCATCTGTCATATTGCCTTCTCTCGCTACCCATTATTTTTGCATAAGATATATAAACAATAATACTAGAATGTCTAAAGCAGTTATTGAATTGTACAGTGGTACTATCGTCTGATAATGCTCCAGAGTGGATCCGATATTTATGATTAGAAAAATATTTCAATGAGGGATGTTATTTTGCAAAGAAGAAGATGATTACTTTTAACCATCTGAGAAAAAAAAATGTAGTCCCAGAACTAAGGCTGATTATTTGTCTGGTTTGTTTGAAATTTGTGATTTTTCTAAGATTATAGTAGTTAGATAAAAGTTCGAAGAGCAAGTAACAACTAAATTTAGGAAATGAAAAAATATTTTCAAATTCACTTCTCAATGAAAAGAAGCTTTTTTTAATCAGTTAAATTACACATTATGTGAGAAATTATAATTTCTACACCGAAATAGTTATAGAAAAATGAAGATTCATGTGTTAATACAATTCATCACTTACTACTTTACAAAATAAAATTTTAATTAATCTTTATTAATTTTTAAATAATTTATTAGTATAAAATTAGTGTCACTCTTTACAGATACATACGTTGATCAGATTATTTAGATATTAATCCCACAAAAGAAGTATATATAATATACAACTATTTGGATCTTATTGTTAATTTTAAAAATTAGTTTCTAATTTTGCTCAATAGTTAAAATAGTGAAATATTTTTCTTTTGAAAAACGTGTAACTTCATATCTAAATACTGTCATTGTGATTCTGTTAAACATTCTGTACGTTTTAAAACAGAGATAAAAATACATTTTGAATACAATTTCATGAAAAGGCTAACATCTATTACAGTGGCTTGCTAGCTCATGTAAGGTCAAGGGCTATAGGATTTCTAAGATGCTAACATACTGTTGAGATAGGAGATCAGCAGGATTTGCTTTCCAAGCACTGGTGATGACCCCAGTCTCTACACTGCTGATAGAGCAGGATGTGGTTGAAACAGCGTGCAGTGAAGAAGCCAGCTGAAACCAGCAGATGGTGACAGAGAAAAGCGACCTTGGGTTGCCCTCACTGCTTATTACCATAAAGACACTCCTACTGGTGCCATGACAATTTACAGATGACATAGCAACAGGTCATGACAGTGGCTCAGAAGTTACCATGTACGGTTCTGGAAACTCCCTCCCCATTTTCCAGAAATTTCTGAATAACCTACCTGTTAATTAGCATATACTTAAAAGAGGACATAAATACTGCTGTCAATAGCCCATACACTGCTACTCCGGCACACTGTAACTTGGGTTGCCCTGCTTCCCAAGTCAGTGCCTCTGCTGCTGCTGCTGTTCACTTCTGCTTCAATAAAAGTTGCTAACACGACAGTCTTGCCCTTGAATTTCATCCTGAGCGAAGCCAAGAGCTCTCTGGAGCTAAGCTTTAATTTTGGGGCTCACCTGTCTTGCATCTCTACGAACCTGCAAATGTAGTGTCTTCCTTTCAAGACAAATTCAGTGAACATTTCATTTGCAAGGCTTTCCATGGCACACTCAGTACCAGAGTCAACAAACGTTTTCTGTAAGGAGCCAGATGGCAAATATTTTCTGCTTTGTGGACAGTACATATGGTCTCTGCCACAACTACACAACCCTACACTTGTAGTGTGAAAGCTGTCGTAGAATCCTCAGGGACAAGATCAGTAATAGCAGAAGCCACAAATAGTAAGGAAACTCACAGAGAATACACAACTCAAGAAACAATTATCAGTATCAGCTGCCCCTTATTACTTTAAGATTATCTTTCCCTGTATCCTTACTTGTAAAATTTTTTAAGTTAATAAGGATGGTGTAATACTTAAAATTCTCCTTTCAGTTGCCGTAACTTAGAGTATACTCAGCCCTTTTTCACCACCACAATAAGCCGGTTAATTAAGTGAGCACTTTCTGGTAGTGGTCAAAAAATATCCCTGACTCACACCTTAGTTTTCCTATTTATTGCACAACCAATCTGTGCGTCACAACTTATACTCAAAGGATAAACTTATTTTGTTCTGATAGTCTCAACATCTTTCTCTAAGACAGGCAACACATTTACTAATAAAAAAATAAAACTTAAACCCCCTCATATAAATAGTACATTTGATTCTATTCTTTCATACATGTAATATCCTCTATCAAAATGTGAAGACAAGAAGATACTCTTTATTTTCTAAAATTGTTTTCAGAAAGAAGAGTCAAAATCGGCCACCTCCATAGAATTCAGACTGCCAACACTTAAACATTTATTTAGTGCTTCCTGACTTCTTCATATACTTATACATATACATATGTATACAGATCAGTGTTAATTAGAAATTATATGGGGGGTTATTATACAATATTCAACCTATTAGATTATAAATTTGATTTTGTATTCTCTGGTGTGTAGAAAATTTGGAGTGTGGAGAGAGATTAAGACTCATCTGGCCAGTGGGAGAGCTGTAGATCTAAGTTTGGCAAAGAAATCACCTTTTATTTAGAATTCCAAAGTTCAGTCTCAGTAAATAAAGCACACTGGGTTGAATGCAGAGTGAGAGGCATAATCATTATACTTATCACTATTATACACTCCTTGTTTAGCTCTCATATTATCTTCATAGATAATACTGTGGTTTCCAAAGAGAGTGAACTATTTTATCTTTATATCCCAGTTCCTGGCATAAAGCTTGGTACACCTAATGCATTAAAAATGTTAAGTAATAGTGCAAAAAATTCTGAACACCATTGAATGATCTGTCTCTAAGTCTACTTAGGTAGAATCGTGTGACAAACAGTGTGCAAACATTTTCTGGATGTCTGCACATGTGAATAAGTGAATGAGACATTAAATATAATACACATTAACACATATCTCATTAATTTAGCTTCTTATGCCTGATAAAAGAATAATGAGAAACTCTAAAAGATATTGCTTTGAGATATTTCCCTCTGGACTCATTTACAAGCTAACAGAAGGATGTAAATCTGGTAATCTGTAAAATTTGCATATTTGTGAAAGAAAGATCTGTGAGATGATAGCTCACTAGGAATTTTGCTCTATTTGATATTTTATAAGTTCATGCCATCAGATGGTGAATCCATTTGGGAAAAAAAAAATTCTCCTAGAAAATTTGAGACTAAACACTGAAATATAATAATATACAATGTGAGAATGTCTCCTTTGACTTTGTATTTGCATTTCCCTGCACATCACAAAGCGGCTTGCACACGGCTCATAAAGAAATTAATATGGTAATAATGTTAATAAAATACAGAACTATTTGAAGATCCTTGCAAAATAAAATGAAATTCCCTTAGATTATATAATAGCCTTCTATTATCTGTGTTAATATCTTAAAATTAAATGTTCTCCCCCAGAATCAAATACAAACCTAAAATATTTTTGTTTCAATTGAGTAAGAGTTTATGACTTAGGGAATACAGCTAACAGTCAGTGATCTGACAATATATCCTAGATACTGTAAGAGGAATAATGCATAAATTAACACTCTACAGAGGATAGGCTATAGATAAAATGGGAGTTCTTTTGTTTGTTTGTTTGTTTGTTTGTTTTTTATGAGACAGAGTCTTGCTCTGTCGCCAGGCTGGAGTGCAGTGGCACGATCCTGTCTCACTGCAAGTTCTGTTTTCCAGTTTCAAGCAATTCTCCTGCCTCAGCCTCCCGAGTAGCTGGGACTACAGGCACGCACCACCATGCCCAACTAATTTTTTGTACTTTTAGTAGAGACGGGGTTTCACCATGTTGGCCAGGATGGTCTCGATCTCTTGACCTTGTGATCCGCCCGCCTCGGCCTCCCAAAGTGCTGGGATTACAGGCGTGAGCCACCGTGCCCGGCCAAAATGGGAGTTTTAAGAGTGTGTAATCAAAGATGCGTAAGAAACAGAGTTGCACATAAATGGATCAAGAATGTTAATTTTTTGGCAAAATATAGGAAAAAAGAAAAGGCTTGTAGATGCATACCATTTAATATTATTCATATATTCTTTAAGGAGTTTTTGTAATGTCGTTTGAAAAAAAACAGGCATTTGTGCTTGCTATGTTCTCTATTGGTTAGATAGATTTTCACTTAATTTACTGTCTTCATTGGGAATGGTGGCTCATGCCTGTTATCCTAGTACTTTGGGAGGCCGAGGCTGGTGAATCACGAGGTCAAGAGATCGAGACCATCCTGGCCAGCATGGTGAAACCTCATCTCTACTAAAAATACAAAAATTAGCCCGTTGTGTAGTCCAGCTACTTGGGAGGCTGAGGCAGAAGAGTCACTGGAACCCTGGAGGTGGAGGTTGCAGTGTGCCAAGATCACACCATTCTGGCCTGGCAAAAGAGCAAGACTTCGTTTCAAAAAAAAAAAAAAAAAAAAAAACTACTGTCTTATCACTATGTACTCATCAGTTACTTTGGGTCTTTGTTTAAACATCTTCTCTGACCACCTTATCTACGATAGTTACAATTACTTTTGCCACACTATTGTAACTGGGTTGTTTCTTGTGTGCTGGTGAGGCACAGCTGCCCTGAGAGAATGCTGTGGGTTCTTGGCCTCCATCCTCTTAAGGAATAAGCAATGGGTTGACTGCAGGTGCACCCCGTATGCTTGGACAAGTAAATATCAGACCCAGGAAGTGTTGCAGAAAGGTGATTTTATTTAGGTAGAGAAAAGAGAAGAAAAGGAGAAGAGAGAAAGACTTCCACCAAGAGTGTGGAAGGGGATTCCAGGGGGGAAATCCCAGAGAGGAAAGGGAGCTCCCACCATGTGGGAGGGGATTCCAGAGAGCTAGAAATTCGCTGTGGGTGAAGGGGCAGGGGAATTTACCCTAGGAGAAATTTCCGCCTTCCTAAATTCCTCTGGCCAATGGAAGGAGTTGTTTAAACTTCTACTGGGGTGATTGATTCTTAGTTTCTTCCCACACCAGTGAAATTCAAACATAAACCATTAAATCTCCTGGATGGAGAGAGACAGGAGAGGGGCATGGCACTGGGAAATTCTTACCCTTAAAACTACGCCCCCTAGTGGACCCTGAAAGAGAACACATTCCCTCACTACCCCTTTATTCTAGTATGGTAATAGTATCATATATAGAACTTATAGCACTTTCCATAGACACATATTGTGATGTTATTGATAACTAATTTTTGAATGTTGAATGTTGAATGAATTCATGGGGAAAATTCTCTTTTTATATTAAATCTCAACATATCCAACTTAACCTATACCTTTCATGTTTTAGGCTCATAATTTGAATGAATAAATGCATTAATAATATAATTTTTAAATTGAATATATGTATTTGATAAGATATTATTGCATATATAAGTGCACAAGATATTCAGTAAATATCTTTGAATCTGTTATGAATAATGCATGGTTTTCTGTTTTTAATTGTTAAACTACGAGATTTCAATGGCAATGAACTTACTTGCTGAAACAACATTGACGGACTATAATGACAGAGATACTAATTAAGCACAAGCCAGCAAATCTAAACAAAGGTTACGTAACTACCTTTTCCTAACTCTTTCTACAAATCATTAGGCTGCATCTTTTTTTTTGAACATGAATTTCAACATAAAATTTAAGTGCATTATTTAAGAAGACAGAATATAAAAATCTCAGTTGAATATTAAAAGAATGGAACTGCTAAAGCTTAAATGTTCTCGTTTCAAAATTCACGTAGAAATTTATCTCCACTGTGGCATTTTGGGAAGTGACTAAGTCATGAGGGTTCAGTCATCATTAATGAGATTAGTGTCTTATAAAAGAGCTATAGGGAACCATGTTAGGCTTTTTTGCCCTGCTACTTTCTGATAAGTAAGAAAACAGTGTTGTCTCCTCAGGAGGATGTGACAAGATACCATACTATAAAGAGGAAACAAGGCCTTCATCAAACATCAAGCCACCCAGCACCTTGATCTTGAACTTTGCAGCTTCCACAGCTATGAAAAATAAATGTCATCCTTTATACCTAACCCATTCTTAGGTATTTTATTATAGCAGTGAAAGAAGTCAAAGACAGGTACTAAATCACCTTTTGAAAAATCTGCCAAAATATTTTTAATGATTCAAACTCATCATCAATTGTACAAAATAAGAATTATCTTCCTAGAATGTGCCAACTAGGATGTTAGTTTAATTCTTTATTGAATTTAATTATTTTAGTCCAGATCATCTTGATCATTTTTGACAAACTCTAATTAAAATAACTTCATCTATATTAATATAGAATTATTATAAAATATTTAGCTTAGCTCTCAGTTCAGAAATCTGCTCATTTTTCTGTGTGGCTGTCTAACCCAACACTGGTATAGTTCACCCTTAATATCTCAGAAGACTACAGGTCTCTCTGCATGTTTGCTGAGCCACTGAGAAGAAGAATTATTTATGTTCATCTTGTGATTGCTTCTCCTATTTCACAATAATTAGGGGAAACGGGCTAAGGATAAAGGCAAAGTACTTAGATACTACACAAAGAAAATGATGAATTTTAGGGTTATTCTGACCTATTACTTAGTTTCAAGCTACCTCAGGGAAAAAATTTGTTTAATAGTTTAGTAGTCTCCAGTATAGTACATTATCTAGTGTGTATATAGTATGCTGCTAAATCTAATGCATAATTGAAAGGAATAATTGGATGTTTTCTGATACGTAAACATGGCTTAAAATAACAGTTTGAAAGCAATAGAACTTTCTACTCAATCTATCCAATACTTTATTTCACTTATAAAAATTAATATATAGCAAAATCTCCTCATGTTGCAGATTACTGAGTTTATTTTTATTTTTAATGAATCTTTGTGCTTTCTTTAAAATTATATATTTTCAAATACTGATCCTTTTCTTCCTGCTGTCTAATTGAAACATTGCACCCTTTGACTAGAATCTCCCTATTCCTCCACTCCCTAACCTCCTGTAGCCACAGTTCTGTTCTCTGCTTCTGTGTGTTTGGTTTTTAAACATCCTATTTTAAATAATTATAAATTATCACAGTAAAGGTAGAACATTTTGAAATTTTAACATACAACGGTTCAAAAGTAGAAGGGTAGTGTCAAGTCTGATGTATTAAACTTATGTACTATATGGGATCTCAAGACTAGAAGTCCAAGTTCAAATCATCAGCTTTGGTTTCCCCTGAGACCTTTCTTCTTGGCTTATAGATGGCTTTCTTCTCTCCATGTGTTCATATCGTCTTTCCTCTGCAGATGTTCATTTCCAAATTTTCTCTTATTATAACAACATTAGGGCACATTTTAATAACCTCATTTTAACTAAATTACCTTTTTAAAGGTCCTATCTTTAAATACAGTCACACTCTGAAGTACTGGGGGTTAGAACATCAACATATCAATTTTGGTGGAACACAATTCAACCCAAAACGGAGTGATAAACATTAAGGTTGGCAAGAAGAAATGGTTATAAATATTATTCCAATGTTACTACATTTTCTATGATAGTAAAGAAAAATTGTACATTATAACACTGTAATAAAATGTGGTTGTCACAATATAAATTATCATTTCTCTGTTAGTTACTTACATAAAGCTTCATAACACAATACTACAAAATTAGTAGCTTAAAATCATATTTAGTTATTATCTCCTCATTCTCTAAGTTTGAACTCTGGACACAAAATTAATGTGCTCTGAGCTTAGGATCTCACAAGCCTGAAATCTAACTCTTGGCCAGGGCTTGTACCCACTTAAGGCTTCAGATCTCTCCCTAGAACGTGTAGTTGTTGACAGAATTAAATTCCTTACTGTTGTAGGACTAAAATCCCTACTTTCCTGCTAGCTTTTGACCAGGGATCAAATCGTCTTCTAGTGCTAACTCTGTAATCCTGCCTATTTGACCTTTTTTTACAGCATGGCAACTTAACTTCATCAAGACTAGCAGTATAATATTACTTAAATTCTAAACCTCTGATTTCAGGAAGAAGATAAGCCCACTAAAAGTGATAATTTCAAGTTATAAGTAAAGAAAAATATAATATTGTGATGTCAGTTACATAGATTAGGGAAAAATTACATTGTTCTCTCTAATTTTAGTAGTAAATATAGTGAGAGTTAGTGAAATACATTATTGCTTTATATTATATTTTCAAGATTACATTTGCAGAGATTGAAGCTTCCAAGGAGACAAATTTCCAACTTTTTTGTAAAAGCTTTCCTTAACAAATTATTCCAAAGCCCATTTTTTTCCCTCAACTTAACTTTAATAATTGTAAATAATTTGTCAACTGATAAATATGTATTTAAAGAGAATTAACAGCTATCTTCCTGAGATTTGCTTTTCTGTTGCTGTGTTAGTTTGCTGAGAATTATGGCTTCCAGCTTCATCCGTGTCCCTGCAAAGGACATGAACTCATTTTTCTTTTATGGATGCATAGTATTCCATGGTGTATACATGCCACATTTTCTTTATCCAGTCTATCATAGATGGGTGGGCATTTGGCTTGGTTCCAAGTATTTGCTATTGTAAATAGTGCTGCAATAAACATACATGTACATGTGTCTTTATAGCAGAATGATTTTTAATCATCTGGTTATATACCCAGTAATGGGATTGCTGGGTCAAATGGCATTTCTGGTTCTAGATTCTTGAGGAATTGCCATACTGTCTTCCACAATGGTTGAAGTAATTTACACTCCCACCAACAATGTAAAGGCATTCCTATTTCTCCACATCCTCTCCAGCATCTGTTGCTTTCCTGACATTTTAATGGCCATCCTAACTGGTGTGAGATGGTATCTCATTATGGTTTTGATTTGCATTTCTCTAATGACCAGTGATGATGAGCCTTTTTTCATATGTTCATTGGAGATATAATGTCTTCTTTTGAGAAGTTTCTTTCCATATCCTTTGCCCACTTTTTGATGTGGTTGTATTTTTCTTGTAAATTTGTTTAAGTTCTTTGTAGATTCTGGATATTAGCCCTTTGTCAAATGGATAGATTGCAAAAATTTTCTCCCATTCTCTAGGTTGCCTGTTCACTTTGATGATAGTTTCTTTTGCTGTGCAGAAGCTCTTTAGTTTAATTAGATCCCATTTGCAATTTTGGCTTTTGTTGCCATTGCTTTTGGTGTTTTAGTCATGAAGTCTTGCTCACGCCTATGTTCTGAAAGGTATTGCCTAGGTTTTCTTCTAGGGTTTTTATGATTTGAGGTCTTACATTTAAGTCTTTAATCCATCTTGAGTTAATATTTGTATAAGATGTAAGGAAGGGGTCCAGTTTCAGTTCTCTGCATATGGCTAGCCAGTTTTCCCAACACCATTTATTAAATAGGGAATCCTTTCCCCATTGCTTGCTTTTGTCAGCCTTGTCAAGGATCATATGCTGGTAGATGTGTGGCATTATTTCTGAGACCTCTGTAGTGTTCCATTGGTCTATATATCTGCTTTGGAACCAGTAACATACTGTTTTTATTACTGTAACTTTGTAATATTGTTTGAAGTCAGGTAGCTTCATGCCTCCAGCTTTGTTCTTTTTGCTTAGAATTGTCTTGGCTATACAAGCTCTTTTTTATTCCATATGAAATTTAAAGCATTTTTTTAAATTCTGTGAGGAAAGTCAATGGTAGCAGCCAAACTAAGCTTCATAAGTGAAAGAGAGGCAAAAATCCTTTACGGAGAAGCAAATGCTGAGAGATTCTGTCACCTCCAGGCCCACCTTACAAGAGCTCCTGAGAAAGAACTAAATATAGAAAGGAAAAACTGGTACCAGCCACTACAAAACCATACCAAATTGTAAAGACCACCAATACAATGAAGAAACTGCCTCAACTAATGGGCAAAATAACAAGCTAGCATCATAATGACAGCATCAAATTCACACATAACCAATATTAACCCTAAAAGTAAACAGGCTAAATGCCCCAATTAAAAGATAAAGACTGGCAAATTGGATAAAGTGTCAAGACTCAGTGGTATGCTATATTCAGGAGACTCATCTCATGTGCAAAGACACACATAGCGTCAAAATAAAGGGGTGGAGGAAGATATACCAAGAAAATGAAAAGCAAAAAAAAGGAAAAAAAAAGCAGGGGTTGCAATACTAGTCTCTGATAAAACATACTTTAAGCCAACAAAGATCAAAAAAGACAAAGAAGGGCATTACATAATGGTAAAGGGATCAATGAAACAAGAAGAGCTAACTATCCTAAATACATATGCACCCAATACAGGTGCACCCTGATTCATAAAAAAAGTTCTTAGAGACCTAAAAGAGACGTCGACTCTCACACAATAATAGACTTTATAGTGGGGAGACTTTAACACCCTACTGTCAATATTAGACAGATCAGCAAGACAGAAATTTAACAAGGATATTCAGGACTTGAACTAAGTTCTGGACCAAGCAGACCTAATAGACATCTACAAAACTCTCCACCACAAATCTACAGAATATGCATTCTTCTCAGCACCACATCATACTTATTCTAAAACTGACCACATAATTGGAAATGAAACACTCCTCAGCAAATGAAAAAGAATGAATATCGTAACAAACAACCTCTGAGACCACAGTGCAATCAAATTAGAATTCAAGATTGAGAAACTCATTCAAAACCACACAACTACATGGAAAGTGAACAACCTGCTCCTAAATGACTACTGGGTAAATAACAAAATTAAGGTAAAAACGACTAAGTTATTTGAAACCAGTGAGAACAAAGACACAACATAACAGAATCTCTGGGACACAGCTTAAGCGGTGGTAAGGGGAAATTTATAACACTAAGTGTCCACAGGAGAAAGCAGGAAATGTCTAAAATCGTAACCCTATCATCACAATTTAAAAAACTAGAGAAGCAAGGCTAAGCAAATTCAAAAGCTAGCAGAAGACAAGAAATAACTAAGATTGGAGCAAAACTGAAGGAGACAGAGACAAAAAAATGCCTTAAAAAAAAAAATCAATGAATCCAGGAGCAGTTTTTTTTTTAAATTAATAAAATAGACCAATAGCCAGACTAATAAAGAAGAAAAGAGAGAAGAATCAAATAGACACAACAAAAATGATAATGGAGAGTGGAGAGATCACCATAAATTCACAGAAATACAAACTACCATCAGAGAATACCATAAACACCTTTAAGCAAATAAATCATAAAATCCAGAAGAAATGAATGAATTCTTGAACACATACACCAGGAAGAAGTCGAATTCCTGAATAGACCAATAACAAGTTCTGAAATTGAGGTAGTAATTATTAGCCTACAAACCAAAAGTAGCCCCAGACCAGATGGATTCACAGCCAAAGCTGGTACCATTCCTTCTAAAACTATTCCAAACAAAGAAAAAAGAGGTAATTCTCCCTAACTCATTTAATGGTATCATCCTGATACCAAAACCTAGTAAAGAAACAACAGCAACAAAACAAAAAAAGAAAAAAAGGAAAGAAAATTTTAGGCCAATGTCCCTGATGAACATCGATGCAAAAATCCTCAATAAAATACTGACAGACAGAATCCAACAGCATATCAAAAAGCTTACCCACCACAATCAAGTCGACTTCATCCCTGAGATGAAAGCCTGGTTCAACATACACAAATCAATAAACATCATCCATCACATAAACAGAACCAAAGACAAAAACCACAAGATTATCTCAATAGATGCAGAAAAGGCCTTTGATAAAATTCAATAGTCCTTCATGCTAAAAACACTCAAAAACTAGGTATTGATGGAATGTATCTCAAAATAATAAAAGCTATTTATGACAAACTCACCGCCAATATCACACTTTATGTGCAAAAGCTGAAAGAATGCCCTTTGGAAACCAGCACAAGACAAGGATTCCCACTCTCACCACTCCTATTCAACGTAGTATTGGAAGTTCTTGCCAGGGCAATCAGGCAAGATAAAGAAATAAAGGGTATTCAGTTGGGAAAAGAGGAAGTCAGATTGTCTCTGTTTGCAGATGATATGATTGTATATGTAGAAAACGCCATCGTTTCAGCCCAAAATCTCCTTAAGCTGATAAGCAACTTCAGCCAAGTCTCAGGATACAAAATCAATGTGCAAAAATCACAAGCATTTCTATACACCAATAACAGACAAACAGAGAGCCAGATCATGAGTGAACTCCATTTGCAATTGCTACAAAGAGAATAAAACACCTAGGAATACAACTTACAAGGGATGTGAAAGGCCTCTTTAAGAAAAATGACTAACCATTGCTCAATAAGAAAGGACACATACAAGTGGAAAAACATTCCATGCTCATGGATAGAAAGAATCAATATCATGAAAGTGCCCATTCTGCCGAAAATAATTTATAGATTCCACAACATTATTCTTTAAATGATTTTTATATACTAAGGAGATTGCCTTCCATCAATTGATGCACTTATAACTTAATATTTAAAGGTCACAGAAATTTTATAGGCAGTGAGAGACAAAACAAAATGAAAGTAAATGAAACATGGGAAACTGGAGCAAACACTTACAATCTGGAAGGCATCAACCACCATTTTGCTTATGGAAGTACCTCTGTCTTTTTATAGTGATATCCATTCTGGAAGCCACACAGTAATCAAATTAAGTCTTGAAAGGTAAATGAGTTGACAGCACATGTTAGGCAACCTTTTCTATTGTTCTTCGCCTCAGAGATGAATGTTTGAGTAAGACTTTGGACACTGCTTGCATATTTTGTCTGTAAGTAGAAAGCATTTGCTGTATTTAAAAGGTACATTTCTGATGTTTAGGGAGCGTGTAAATTCAGTGTCTTTGGCACTCTATAATTACCTTACCGTAATGTAATTTTCTACAACCCACCCTGAAAGCTTTTCCTTCGACACTTCTTGAAACTCCTGCTGTTCAAGTATAGTTCTGTAGAAATTGCTGCATTTCTCATCCTTCATTGCAGGACAAAATTTGTACTGCCCACAGTATGCTGTTTATGTCTCCAAACTACTAGACTGACTTCATGGATAAGACCAAACATCAATCCTCTTTGGCTTTCATATCTGGACAAATATTCCTGATCATTTGTTCCTCCACCTAGTAACCAACTTTACCATCCCTGCTCAAATATTTCAATTGACTGAAAACTCTTAATCATAAATAAAAACTCCTAACTGATCACCTGGAAAAACTCCCTTTTTTGTAAGTTCACAGTCAATTCGTCAATGAATCCTATTAATTCTAAATAAGATCAATCAGTTTTTTAAAAAAAAAAAGTTAATTCCTAATGCACAAGTGTAAAGCATGATAATAATACGTCTCTTGGTCGAATACATTTGTTTCCCTATAGGTCTCTGTTCTTGTATGTATGACCTCTTCCAGTATATATTTTTTGTTGGTCAGATAAACTGATCATTTTTAAATGTGAATCAGATGAGATAACTCCACTGCTTGCTTAAAAACAAGGAGTGATTTGCTTTTTACATGTACCATAAAAGGCCCTGTTTGATCCTATCCCATCCAGTCTCTCTAGATTTTATACCAGCTATTCTTTTGCCTTTTATAATTTTTTTTCTTATGTCTACCTGACTAACTTGATGGGAAATCACTTCTAAGAAAGTATTTTCCTGATTATTATCCTTTCAAAATTATTATCCCCTGACCTCCTGCCTTCACTTTATAGTCTCTCTCACAGAAGCCATCTCGTTTGTGTCATGAAAATTATCACTATTTGAATTTGGTATTGATCAATTTTTAATGACTTTCTTCTGCCATAAACTACAAGCTTAACAAGGACAAAAATTATTTCTTATTTGTTTATTCCTACTTACCTAGAGTCTGAAACAATAATTAGCATAGTGACAATGTCCAAAAAATGTAAATGAGTGAAATAATGATTCCTTTTTTGTTAACACTGTTAGGAAGAAAGGGATAGTAGTTAAAGACATACTACAAAGCATCACCAAACATTATTATATATTATTGCTTAAGCTCTGTTGTGAGTATGTAGATATTAGTTTTTACCTGATATAAATGTTCATATGCCTAATATATTACATTAAATTTAGATAAAAGATAACTAATTTTATCTACCTGAATTTGCTAAACATACCCATCTTTTTTTATGCATGCTCTCTCAGTGTGATGAACTGGGTCATAATGGAAAGAAGTTCAAGTAATGACATTTATTTTATATATGCAAATATTTATATTACTTCATTGTAATATAAAATGAGAATAATTATCAGTTTAAAATTAGAAAAATTGAGTTTTAAGCATGGTGAGAACAGTTATCATGTCTTATTTAATTCTCATAATGATATTATATATACAGCATATCAACATTCAATAACTATTTGGTAAATCAATAGATGGATGAACGAATGAAAGAACAGATGAATAGTTGGAGAGATAATCACATTTCATATGGAAAGATTTAAGGTATGGGTAAAAGATTATGCATCAAATGATTTCACAGTGTTATCCTCTGAAAGTATTGTGAATTAATTTTTAAAAACCTGCAACTCATGAATGTTTTTCCTTATTTTTTCTGTACACATTTTTTGAAAATGCAAATCTTTACATGTGACCAAAGTACCCTAGAAGTAAATTTAAAAGTATTTGTTATTGTATTTGGTTCAATATATTATTTGTTCATTTAAAATTATTGTTTTGTTTAAAATATTATATAAGGTTACAAAGCATAAAATAAGCTCATGGTGTTGACTTCTAAGAAATAATGGTTTCAGTGACATTCTGTGGCATACCTCTCTATAAAGAATATAGAAATCCGGGCACAGAGGCTCGGGCCAGCCAGAATTAAAGGTGCAGTTTTTCCCTTCAAACTCTCTTGGCTTTCTTTCTCTGTCTATTTCTCTCTCTCATCTGTTTCTCTGGGCAAAAAAGCCTGTGGGAGGTGGGACAGGCAAACACTATTTGCAGCTACTGGGGTAGAACCAGGCACGCATTGGCACGGCCAGGCATTGGGCTAACGTGTGCGGTGGAGTGGGTGAGCACTCCTCCTGGGCCTTTTGCTCCTTGCCAGCTGGGAACTGTGACCACCCACAGCTCAACTCCAAGGTTGGGCCTAAGTACTCACAGCAAGCTACAGCCAGGCCAGGAAAGAAACTTCAGGGCAGGGCAAGGTGTGTCCTGGCCAGGCACAGAGGCTCTGAGCAGAGTGGTAGCACTCAAGAAAACACCACGGGGAAATGCTTTTGCTAATTCGCTTGCTCACTGGCCAGCACGTTCGGATCCCTAGTTGGGACGGCAAAATTGCTGCCTGGTCCAGGAGGTGGGGCTCCCTTGGAGCCTTCATCTGCCAGCCAGGGGTTCCTGTGTGGGAGGCAACTGGCAGCAACCGGAGGAGTGGCTTAGAGTGTGCACATGGTCCCTGCAATGTGGTAGATGGGACACCATGGGGGCATGGCAGGCTTTCCCCTCCTGCACCTGGCAGTGTAAAAAGGCACCCGAATGGGCGGGACAGCTGCAGCAGGGCAGCTGCAGCAACCCAACTGGCCTGTTTTGAACTGTGTGCTCTAATGGACCCTCCATAGAAGTTTACCCTTCTAGGGCAGCTTTATAAATTGGCCTGTGTAAATTGAACTTTCGCTAGGGAATATTGGTACCCATCTCCTGAGCCTCACTGGCTTCGTCGGGGCTCCTTGGTATGATTACTACCCAATCCAATAGCCTCTTTCATTCCATGGCTCTATGGTAGTCTCTGGAGGTCATGCAGACAGTGAGCATGAGTGGTCCTGTGATGCTGGTAAGTTGTGATTCAAATCCAGTACACGAGAGGCCCCCCGAAAAAAGATGCATCACGCATCTTGGGCACACAAAATTTCAGGATACTGACTGAAAGACGTTTCATTTCAATACCCGTTTTACCTAAGGGAGGCCTTAGATCAAAGCAGCTGTAATTTCTTTAACCGGGTATGTGGGCATCCCTGTGTTCGATTTCAGATGGGTGCTTCTATTCCCAAGCTCAAGTCCCCATAAAATTGTATACTGGAAAATTAGGAACAATTTAGCACACAGTCTTTAAAGAAGAAGCAGCTCATTTTTCTCTGCCAAACAGTGTGGCCAAATTACCCTCTGCTGAGTGGAAAACATAGCCCCCAAAGGGAAGGGAAGAAAACCCAACAGCTTTCCTTATGCGATTGTGGGAGTTCTTAAGAAAGTACACTCCCCTGTTGGCAGACTCCATTGTGGGCCAGTTAATACTAAAGTACAAGTTTATTACTCAGTCAGCAGCAGATATCAGGTGGAAGCTCCACAAACTGGCCTTGGGGCCAGAACAGAGTCTAAATCACTACTGAACCTGGCAATCTCAGTGTTTTATAATAGAGACCAGGAGGAACAGGCTGAAAGTAACTGGAGAGATCAGAGAAAGGCTGCTGCCTCAGTCATGGCTTTCAGGCAAGCAGACCCCAGAGGCTCAAATGAGGGAAAGGCTCGGGTTAGCCACTAGGCTGGCAAAGCATGTTACCATTGCAATCTGAAGGGACATTTTATAAGAAACTGTCCCCAGAGGAATGGACCACCACCTCATCCATGCCTGCTTTGCCAAAGTAATCACTGGAAAGCACACTGTCCCAGGGAATGAAGGTTCTCATGGCCTGAGGTGTCTAACCAGAAGACCCAATGGCAGGACTGAGGGTGCCTGGAGCAAGTGCCAGCATGAGCTGTCACCCTCACAGAGCCCCAGGTAAAGCTGACCATAGAGGTCCAGGAAGTTAATCTTGTCCTGGACACTGGCATGGCCTTCTCAGTATTTCTCTCCTGCCCTGGAGACTTGGTACTTGTTAATTATCTCCCCTCAGACTCTCTCTTTCTAGGCCCATCCTGGGAAGGACAATTTTTGGTTATTCACTTTACCCCAGTGGGAGTTAAGACAGTGGAAATTGACTCGGATTCATCACTCGGCTGAAGTCTTGGACACCTCCTGAAGAAAGTCATAGATCCTCCACTCTGTAGCCTGAAGTTCCAGGAGATGACCCTTCGTACACCTGTGAGCCATTAGAAAATCTACATCTGCTTCTCCAACCAGATCCTCAGGGAAGTAACCACTCATGATCCTAATTTATATCCTGACATTAACAGGACTATAACCATTGACTTTGCTATCTCTTGAACTCCGATTATCCTTTTCATAGTGGGAAGGGAACCTGTCTTTTTCTAGCAAAAATGCTGCTATTTTGCAAACCAGTTAAGTGTTGTTTTCAACATAGAACTCAGGAATCAATCAAACACAGGGCTAAAAACTTTCAAGAACCTGGCTCTATTCTATCCTAGACTCGTTTATAACAATTCTATAATTGTTGGCCTCTGGGCCTCTCATCTCTAACCACATTGTCACATTCACTTCTTACAGAACCATAAAGTCACAAATAATCCTACCGCTGGAACCCCGGATGTCCTTGGCTCATGAGCTCTATCGTGGACTCAGGATCAACCTGCATCCCTGAAAGGCTCCCCTCTGGAAGAAATCTCAACTGCAATGCCCCATTTCGGCAGGAAGTAGTTAAAGAGCAGTTGATGCCTGCGTTCCAACAGAAGTTGGACTTTCCTGTTCAGAGGGAGAATGAGGGAAGGTGTTCTCTTTCTGGACCCACAAGGGGGCATAGTTTTAACGGTAAGAACTTCCCAGTGCCATACACGCCTCCCATCTCTCTCCATCCTGGAGTTTTAAAGTTTTGTTTTAATGTTTACAGGCACGAGAAGAATCAAAAGTCAGTCACTCCAGTGGAAGTTCTAAGGAACCCCTTTCATTGGCCAAAGAACTCAGATAAGGTGGGGGTTCCTCCCAAGTTAAAAGTCCCCTTTTCCACACGCCTTTGGATGCCATGTTGGGATCCCCTTCCACACTCTCTCTTTCTCTCTCATGTGGAATTTTTCTCTCTTCTTCTTCTTTTTTTCTCTTTCTCTATCTAAATAAAATCCTTTTCTGCAACATTTTTTGGGTCCGATATTTATTTACAAATGCACCTGCTATGGTCCCCTCTCTCATTCTTGAGAAAGCAGAGACCAAGAACTTACAACATTCTCTTGGGGGAGCTGTGCTTCCCTGGCACCCCAAAACCTGGTTACATTTCTTCACGTGGCAGCAGCAAGGAGAAGCACAGAGTGAAAGGGGGGAAAGTCCCTTGAAAAAACCATCAGCTCTCATAAGATCTCAGTCACTTTCATGAGCACTGCATGGAGGTAACTGCCCTCATGATTCATTTGCCTCCCACCAAATCCCTCTGACATGTGGAAAATATAGAAACTACAGTTCAAGATGAGATTTGAGTGGAGACAGAGGCAAACTGTATTATTCTGTTTGTTTTTGCCTATGGATATCCAAATTTTTCCATATGATTTCCTCAAAAGGCTATCTTGCCTCTATTGCGTAGAATTGCATTTGCACCTTTGAGAAAAATCAGGAATATTTGTGTGGGTCTATTTCTCTATTTTTGATTCTGTTTCATTTTTCTATATGTCTAGCTGTTAAGACTTAAAATTAAGGTTAATTGTTATGTTTGTCTTGAAATCTGGGGAAAAACAAAAGGCCTTCTTTTCCAGAGTGCAACCCACTGTGGCATTACACAACCTGCATTGTCTTCCTCCTTTGGGCTGTGAGTATATGTTTCTAATAAACTACTATGAAGCTTATCTATACAGTGTTGGGTACTTTGTGTTTGACCTGTAGCATAACTTAATGATAGTAAGCTCCATAACCTGACCGTGGGGTAAAGAGGATGAGATCAAAACACTATCTCTGCCAATAAAACACATTTTTGAATTTTGTAGATATATAAGTCTTGAAATTACATAGATAGATACATCCCACCTTGATATTCTGCTTCAAAATTGTTTTAGCTATTCTAGTTTCTTTGTTTTTGTAGCTACATTTTAGAATAGTATTGTCAATAATAATTCTTGCTGGAATTTTGATAGAAATATTTTTAAACCCATATACCAATAGGAGGAGAACTGGTAGTTTTGTTATTTTGATTCTTCCAATCCATGAACAGGCTATGCATCTATGTGTTCATTGCTAGTTATGGAAATGCAATTCATTTTTGTACGTTGGTCTTGTATTCTGCCACCTTCCTGAATGAACCTGTTAGTTCTAGGAACACTTTTTTAAAAAGAGGATGATGAGAATTTTCTGGGTAGAAAGTCATGTCATCTGCCAATAGTTTTTATGTTTGTTTGTTTGTTTTAGATTTGTATCCCTTTTATTGGCCTTTCTTGACATATTTCACTGATAGAATTCCCAGTACTATGTCAAATAAGAGTGACAAAGTGGACTTATTTTTCACATTCCTGGTAGAATAAAAACATTAATTTTTTCATGGTTAAGTATGTTACTGGTAGGTTTTTTGTTTTTGTTTTGTTTCACTTTGTTTTTTGTAAATCCTCTTTACATAGTAAATTCTAGGCTGTTTCTATTTTTCTGACATTTCTTAAGAAAAATTATAAATTAGTGCTGAATTTTGTCAAATGATTTTTTTACACTAATTCATGTCATCTTGAATTTTTTTTTTCTTTCTTACAGTGTTAATACAGGGGGTTATATGTATTGAATTTTGAGTATTGATCCAGCCTCCTATGACTGGAATAAACCCCACTTGGTGATGGTGTATAATTCTTCTTTTTTTTCCTCTTTTTTTAAAATTTTCATTTTTTCATAAATTTTCATTAATTTTAAGATAAAAAAAAGAGATCTGTCTCACTAAAATGAGGTCTTACTATGTTGCCTGGGCTGGTCTCAAACTCCTGAGTTCGAGTTATTTGCCTGCCTTGGCTTCTTAAATGCTTAGATTACAAGCATGAGCTACTGCTTCCAGCCTGTAACTGTTTTTATATAATAATTTTGCACCTCTATTAATGAAGGATATTGATCTGTAGATTTTTTTGTTTGTACTCTCTATCCCTTGCTTTGGACATAGAGTAATATTAACTTCATAAAATGAATTTGAATTTGTTCACTCTACTTTTGTTTCTGTACAAAATTGTGTAGAATTAGTTATTCTTTCTTAAAATATTTAGTATAATGCTCCTATGAAACTATCTAGGCCTTGGAATTTTAGTGTGAAGAATTTTTAAATTTCAAATTCAATATCATAGGTAGTTATAGGACTATTAACATTATCTATTTCATGTTGGGTGATTTATGATAGTGTATGCTTTTTGAAGAATTGGTCCAAATCATCTGAATTGTCAAATTTATACATCAATTTGTTTGTAGTATTCCCTTATTATTCAGCAATGATGGTAGTGATAGTCCCTGTTTCATTCCTGATAGAGATAATTTGTTTTGACTGTTTGTATTCCTAGATATGGACCATTTCCCAAGGTCCAACTATTTGTTTGATCAATTTTCTTACTTGCTTTTTTGTTTTTTAATTTCATGTTATTCTTTATGCTCCTATTATTTTCATACTTCTGTTTGACTCAAACTTATTTTTATCTTCTTGGTTCTCAAAATGGAAGTTTAGATGATTAATTGAAGATATTTCTACCTTTTCTAATATTAATTCTCAGGTTTCTTCTCAGCACCAATTTAGCTGTCTCCCACATATTTTGATATGTTACTTTTTAACTTTTATTTAGTTCACTTTATCTTTGATTTATAGATTTTATAAATAAGTGTTTCATTTCTAAGTGTTTGGAGACTTCTTAATTTTCCATTATTGATGTTAAGTTTGATTCCATGGCAGTCATAGAATATATTCTCTATGATATTATATATCCAGATATGATTCATGAGTGTTTGAAAAAATGTATAATCTGCTATTGTGGGATTATGTGTCCTTTAAGTATAAACTGAACCCTGTTGGTTGTTAATTTTGTTGATTGTTATCCATATTCTTGCTAAATTTCTAGTTATTCTATCAATTGCTGAGAGAGGGGTGTCGAAGTTTCCAACAGTAATTGAGAATTTATCTATTCCTTTTATCAGTTTTTGCTTCATATACTTTATAAATCTGTTGTTTGTTGCATTAACATTAGGACTGTCTTGTGGGTGAAATGATTTTTTTATGGCTTTATCTAGTGGCTATTTTAGACTGGTCATTTTCTATGCTCTGAAGTCTACTTTAGCTGACATTAATATAGCCTCTTTAGCTTTCTTTTGGTTAATGTAACACATAAATCAAATTAATACAAACAAAGTACAATCAGCCTTGTATCAGTGGTTCTGCATCCATGGATTCAACCAACCTTAGCAAATATTTTAGAAAACAGTAAAACGGGGCTGGGCGTGGTGCCTCAGGCCTGTAATCGCAGCACTTTGGGAAGCCAAAATAAATGAATCAGCTGAGGTCAGGAGTTTGAGACGAGCCTGGCCAACATGGTGAAACCACATCTCGACTAAAAATACAAAAATTAGCTAGGCATGGTGGCAGGTGCCTGTTGGCAGCTACTTAGGAGGCTAAGGCAAGAGAATAGCTTGAGCCTGGGAGGTGGAGATGGCAATGAGCAGAGATTGCCCTATTGCACTCCAACATGGGTGACAGAACAAAACTCCACCTCAAAAAAAAAAAAAAGAAAAAGAAAAGAATGAAATGACAATACAATAAAATAATACACATTATAATACAAATATGAACTGTCTACATAGAATTTAATTGTATTTGGTATTATAAAAAATCTGGAGATGGTTTAGAGTATATGGGAAAAATGTATGACGGTTATCTGCAAACACTCACCTTTATAGGGAACATGTGCTACCAACAGATTTTGGTATCCAGGAAGTCCTAGAACCAACCCACCACAGATGCCAAGAGATATCTGTATATATCTCCATATAGGTGTCTTAGTATTTTCTCCATGTATTAAATTATATATGTATGACACTGCAGTATGCTGGTGTTGGCATTTTATCAATTTGAATGAAATATGGAAATCTCACACTTTATATCTTATTGGTTTTCTCTGTTTATAATTGTCTTAACTATATTCCACATACATTCAGAATGACATCAGACTGTGTTATAATGTTTGCTCAAATTGTCAAACATAATTTAGAAAATTGAGATTAGGAGGAAAATATCATGTCTTTATTTATATTTTTACTCTTTCTCTTTGTTCATTCTTCCTTGGATGTTCCAAGATCTCTTCTTATAGCAATTATTTGTTCTGTTAAAGAACTTCCTTTAACCATTTTTTTTAATTAATTGACTGTTCTTTACTTTTAGCACTTGAGAAAAAATGTTATGTGACTTCCTTTGGCCTCCTGGTTTCTGATGAGAAATTCACCATCATCTGAACTGTTTTTCCCTATAGATAATATGTTTCTTTTATCTTATTGTTTTCAAAAGCATTATTTTTGTCTTTCAGAAGTTTGACTATGTCTTAGGATAGATTTGTTTAGTTTTATTGTGTTTTTGATTCACTCAGCTCCATGATTGTAGTTTTCTTCTACCAAGTTTGGGGAGTTTTCAGCAATCATCTCTTAGAATTTATTTTCATCTCCCTCTTCTTTCTTTCTTTAACTCTGATGCCACAAATGTTCAAATTTTTGTTATAATTCTCTATGTCTGAGGCTCTGGTTTTCTCCAGTCTATTTTACCTCTGTTTTTCATTTTGGGTAATTTGTGAGTAACATGCACTAGTATATGTTCCAAATAACTTTCTTTTGCCCTTTTCATTCTGCTGTTGAGCCACTTTATGGAGTTTTATTCTGTATTCGTTATTAAATTTTTTTAGAACTAAAATTTTTATGTGGTTCTTTATCTCTTCTAATTCTTCATTTAAAATATTTATTTTTAATATATTTCAATTATGCTTATAAATATGCTTATTGAAACATTATTGTGACTGCTGAATTAATATCTTTGTCAGATAACTCTCACATGTCTTTTATTTAGGTGTTGGCAAATAGTCAATGTCTTTTTTCATTCAAGTTGAGATTTCCTGTCTGTTTTTATAGAAAGTTATTTTCAACTGACAGCTGAAATTCGTCTAATGTGGTATGAGGGTCTATACAGTCATTAAACTTATGGCTTTAGCTGACTTTCACTGACACAGCGATAACAGGGGGAGGGAATGCACAGGTTCCTTATTGCTAACTGGGGGTAGATGTCTAGATTCTGACCTCAGCATGTGTTGACATGTGAGAGGAGTGTTTATGACTACTGCTGACCTAGGGTGGGATTTAGGGCTCCAACCCGGTTGGGAAGGTTACAAGTGCCTCTTTACTACACCCTGTATTGCTTCTGCTAATGCTCTAAGAGTTGAGGAGGTTAGTGAAAGTCCTGACTTCCCCAGTAGGCCTTTTTTGACCTACTCCAATGGTTTGGGAGAGGGATGCCTCAGTTTTGTGAGGTGGGATTGGAAATACAAGCTTTTTACCATTTTGTTTCCATTGACCCCATGCAGGATTGGGACCTTGTTAGGGCCTGACAGATATAAAAGTCTCAGCTCTCAGTTCTGTGTTCGAGGAGTTTATCCCAGCAGATGTGTCACTCATTATAAGATGTGTGTGTGTGTGTGTGTGTGTAATATTCCTGTAGTAGAGTAGTTGTTTAAAAATATTTGTCTTGCTAGGATGCTACTATATTGTTCCATAAGAGAGAGAACAGACTTTTTAGGATGGCTTTTTTTTTTTTTTAATGTATGTGTGGCAGGGTGGAGGGGCTATTTGTTAGGGCCTGCTGGCTTTTCTAGGTTGCCTGCTATTTTAGCTCCAAGTTTTTTTCCATGATTAAAAGGCAAAAATAAACCCAAATATCTTACCACTATTTCATTCCTTGATTTCTAAAGCACCTAGCCAGTTTGCTTTCTTCTCTCCACATTTTAAGCCTTTCTGTTCATTTTATGAATAATGCCCAGGGTTTTCAGTTGTACTTGAAGGAAATAAAAGAGAGAAGAATATTCACTTCATATTCCCTGAAAGGGAAGTTAAATTCAGCCTTGTTTTTAACCAAAAAAAGAAAAAAACACTAAAATATCTATCAACAAGAAATAAATGAATAAACTTTGGTATATGTACACAATGACTTATATTTCTACAGTAAAAATAAATAAACTTCACAGATAAAAACATACATGAATTTATAAAATGTTAACTGTAACAGATTGTTTATGCTGTCATGTTTAAATGTTGAAAAATAACCCGGAAAATCAAATATGTTTGTTTAAAGATACACACATATTTGATACCTATGTATGCAATTACATATGTAGGTACTTCTTATTATGGAAAGAAAGAAAAGAAAGATGAAGAAAAAGGGAAAGGAAAAGAAAACGTCTATGAGAAAAATAATTCAGTATGGGCTTTGTCTCTGAGTGGATCAAAATGGTGGAATACTTGATAATAGTTGAAGTAATACTGCATTTCTTTAGTTGGGTAACATAATCATAATTTTGTTAATATTACTATTAATCATAATATTCATACATGTATTATAAATTTGTTTTGTGTATACCACTCATTAAATAATAAAAATAAACAACTTCATGTATTACTGGAATTAATTTTACAAACATGTTGTAATAAATATTGTATTTACAAAAGAATACTTAGAGTATGAACTAATTACTATAAAATTTTAAAAATATGCAAGAAATATGTAATTAGGAGAAATTTATAGTATAAATATAAACATAAACTATAAATAGAATTTCATGTTAATAGCTAACACTATATTAAAGATAATTACTAATTATAGACATAAGGAGAGAGGTTATAATTTAGAGAGAATTCACAAGGGAATTTCCATGTTTTGCTGGTGTTTGCAATTAATGAGGTCAATGTTTTTTTCTAGTACCTTTATATATTTTTGTACATCTAAAATACCTAAAAATGTCAACTTTCTAGAGATTAAAAAGAGTACATTTCTGAATTCACTGCACTGACAAAATATACCTGTTCTTAGTCAAATGTTACCCCGAATATACTTACTTTAAATAAAAGATTTTTTACAAAGTTATTCTTTATTTTTAACATGACAATTTATTATGTAACTTGATATTGAAGAGTTCAGCATAAATTTAGATCCAGCTTAAATACAGGTACTCCTGAAAATACCTTCAAGTGAATCTATAAAGATAACTTGGTGATGTGTTGGTTTGATTTGCTAGATTTTTCTAATTGTCATTTCTCACTAAAAGCCACTGAAGCTGAAGCAGCTAAGTCTTGAGTCTTGATTTGCAGAATCTTCATTTTGGAAAAAAAAGAAAAGAAAAGAAAAGAAAATTATAACCAGTTTTTGTTTTAACTAGTGACACTTCACAAAAATAATATTTATATTGATCTCTACTGATTACAAAATATTCAGGATCTCTTTTCTACAAAGTAAGTTTTAATTATTTTATCTTGAATGAGATGGAATTTATATTCCTTAAACATCCACCAAATGCTCTTTTATTCTATATGAAAGAAGACTCACAAAGTCTTGGACTTCAAGTTGATCACACACTAGCTTTATTAGTATATTAGCCGTATTACCATACTAACTTTATTATTTTGTGAAACATGCAATGTTTTTAAATATCTCAACTTCTCTGATTATCCACATCTTCAAAAAAAAAAAAAGAATTGTTAAATTTACAAGATTGTCATTAAATTTAATTTAGGAAAGGCATATGAAATCCTTCTTAATAAATGGTTCCTAAATAACTATTCCTATAAATAACTGTTCCTATATATACATATAAACAATATAAATTATTCCTATATATAACTGCTATAGTTATATATAATTGTAATTATGTTATTCTGAAAAGTTTTATAATGTTAATGTAAAACTTTAAAAATACATAATCATGTTCATTGTGTCTGAATGACGACTTTATTGAAATGAACTTCTCTGTGTTTCTATTTCAAGGCAGAGTAGGTGGTTGCCTGCATGATTGTAGTGGTGTTAAATAGATTTCTCCAAGGTGTAGTTCTAATTCTAAATATGTGTAGCCTTTTAAAACTTCTTTTATTTAGTTAGAAAAGCATTATGTGTGTGTTGATGAAAATTAGGAGAAGGAATCATAATGAGTCAAAAATGTACTGAGAAAAGACATAACATTATTAGGTCTGCAGTGAGGAGGAGCACATATAACAGAACGAATGTGGGCTTAGTGTCCAGAACAAGATAACTTCCAAATAAATTGTTTGAAAGACAAAATTAGAATAGTAACTATTTGAGCAGCAAGACAGAGAAGTACAGGATATCCCTGTGCAGCTCTGGGATTTTATGAAATTCTGGTTACCTGGATCAGCACATAGCATAAGGTTTCACTTCCATTAAAATGCTGTTTTCTCTCCTCTATTCTATAAAACCTTTGGCTTCGAAGACTCTATTTTCAAATCCATTTCTTTCTGTTAAGCTTTCTATTCCATCCGATTTTTTCTTTCAAAGGAATGACTTGCATGTGTCATAGTTATAGGTATTGGACACCAAAGGAATGCGTCTGTAGCTAAATAATTTTTACATTTTATGGTATTAAGTAAGATGTGGTTTTTTCCCCAAAAAGTAAATGGCTGTTATTATTGCTAATGAAGTTATAGCTCCTGTTAATTAAATTTGGTAGTGTAAATTGTGTAGAAATATTCAACATAACGTAACTTTATTAGGCAATCTAAATATACAATATAACCTATAATATGAAGTCAATAGACAGCATATATTTTTATTAATTCATGTCCTGAACATTCTTTTGGCTTTAAGTCTATTTTTTTCTATAGTTAATAGAGGATAGTAAACCAATTTTGCCTTTGTAATTTGTCAATAAAACATTTTTCCCTAGTACTAATTTATAAAATAGGGACACTATATTTACCTAACTGAAAAGAGTTTGTTGAAACTAAATATGTAAATATGTATAAAGTGCTTAGAAGATGTCTCACATTTCAAATATCTTCATTTTTCAACTTTATAGATATTTTTGTGTTTTAAGTGTGTTTCTTGCTAAATTAATATAGCTGTATTTAAATTTATCTGGTTTATTATTTATTCTAATGTCTTCTGGGTATTTCTGTCTTTAGTAAATTAAATTATTTTGCATTTACTATTAATATTAGTATTTTGATTATTTTTACACTTTTGTATTTGCTACTTACAATTATTTTTGCTACTTAAATTCCATGTAACTCCCTTCCATATTTTACTTTTCTGCCTTTCTTTAAATGGTCATATTTCTTAATTTCTCTTTTTCTTCCATTGTGATTTAAAAAATTGACATTCAGTTCCATGATTTTAATGATTTCTCTAGTTTTCTCAAATATAGTTGACTTAAAATATATATTAGTCCATTCTCACACATCTATGAAGAAATACCCCAGACTGGGTAATTTATAAAGGAAAAAACTTAATTGACTCACAAAAGCAACAGGAGGAAACTATTTTTTTCTCCTAGCCCTCTGGGCCTATAATGGGTGGGGCTGCCATGAAGACATTTGACATGCCCTGGCATGCCCTGGAGACATTTCTCCCATTGTCTTGGCAATTAACACTTGGCTCTTTGTTATTTAGGCAAATTTCTGCAGCTGGCTTGAATTTCACCCCAGAAGGTAGGTTTTTCTTTTTTATCACATTGTCAGGCTGTAAATTTTCCAAACTCTTACTCTGCCTTGCTTTCTTTTTTCTCTCTCCTTTTTTCTTTTTTTTTTTTTTTTTTTTTTTGATGAAACCTCTCTCTGTCACCTAGGCTGGAGTGCAATGGTGCAATCTTGGCTCACTGCAACCTCCACCTACTGTTTTCAAGCAATTCTCCTGCCTCAGCCTACCAAGCAGCTGGGATTACAAGTGTGTGCCACTACGCTTGGCTAATTTTTATATTTTTAGTAGAGACAGGGTTTCACCATGTTGGTCAAGCTGGTCTCAACCCTGACCTCAGCGGATCCGCCCACCTCAGCTTCCCACAGTGCTGGGATTACAGGCATGAGCCACCATGCCCAGCCTCTGCTTCCCTTTTAAACATAAGTTCTAATTTCAAGCCATCTCTTTGTGAATGCATAAAATTGAAGACTTTCAAAATCAACCAGGTCACCTCTTGAACACTTTGCTGCTTAGACATTTCTTCTGCCAGATACCCTAAATCATCTCTCTCAAATTCAAAGTTCCACATATCTCTATGGTAGAAGGAAAATGCCACCAGTCTCTTTGTAAAGCATAAGGAGTCACCTTTACTCCAGTTTCAACAAGCTTCTCATCCCTTTCTGAGACCACCTCAGGCTGGACTTTGTTGTCCATATCACTGTCAGTATTTTGGTTAATGCAATTCCACAAGTCTCTAGGAATTTTGAATGTTTACCACATCTTCCTTTCTTCTTCTGAGCCCTCCAAACTGTTTCAGCCTCTTCTCATTGTAGTTCCAAAGTCACTTCCACATTTTCAGGTATCTTTATAGCAGTACCCTATTCTTTGCAGTATCAATTAACTGTATTAGTTTGTTCTCAAAATGCAATAAAGAAATGCCCAAGACTAGGTAATTTATAAAGGAAAAAAGCTTAATGCACCCACAGTTCCACATGGTGGAGGGAAGCCTCAGGAAACTAACAATCATGGCAGATGGTGAAGGGGAAACAAGGACCTTCTTCACATGGTGGCAGGAGAGAGAAGAGTGAGGCATGAAGGTGAAAGAATCCCTTATAAAAGCAACAGATCTCATGAGAACTCACTCACTATCACTACTACAGCATGGGGGAAACTGCTTCCATGATCCAATCGCCTCCCACCAAGTCTCTCCCTAGACATATGGGGATTATGAGGATTACAATTCAAGATGAGATTTGGGTGGGGACACAGCCAAACCATATCAAGCTGTTTAAGTACCCTTGATTTTTCTATCCCCCTCCAGAATAGGACAATGTGTTCGGAATGTTTAAATTCTCATGTTTACACCTCCAGTGTTACATATTCTGAACTACGTTAGCTAGAATTTAATTTCATCTAAATTTTAATACAAATCTTTCATTAATATTTTTATAGTTAATAATTTAAATTGAATAGTCAGTTTATAAGTAACATGTCTTAACAACTGTGATTTCATTTCATTGTAATATACAGAGTACATTTTCTTTTCTATTATAATATGTTTTCTCAATGTATTCTTTGAAAGCCTCAGAATAATAAAATCCCAGACTTTGAATCAGTTGAAACTATCCTTATTTCAGACTCATTCACAGCCATTCTTATAGATAAAGTAGGTCTATTGGTAATTTAACTATATAATATTTTAGTCATTAATTTATATTTTCAGTCTGAAAGCTCCTACAATGTTCTCTATCCTTTGAGATTCTGCAGTATCTCTATGAAACATCTAGGTATAGATTTGTTTATCTGATGTGGTAATCCTATATTGAGAAGTCTCCTGCTTTTTTCATTTCTGCATTGTTTTCTAACCATTTTTTAAAATATTATTGCTTCTTTTAAATTCTCCCTTTTAAAATAAGTCTGAAACATCTGTAAGATAGATGTTATAGTAATTCATCCTACTACCCACATTTACTTACCTTTTATTTCTAAACAAAGTACACCTTTGTACCTCACTTATGAAAATCTAAATTAAAAAAATATATAAAGCAAAAATTTAACCCCAACTGAGTAGCTCCAGAGGCTTGAGGCTTAAACATTATGCTCTTGAGAATAAAATACAAATCTCAAAAAAATTATTGTATTTTTATTAATCTTTGTATTAATTTGCAAAATAGCCTTGCCATTTTTCTAATTTACTCAGAAGAAAGCAATATTCAGATAGATTATCGAAATTGTTCTAGGTCATACGACTAGTAATTGACTTTTACTCAGGTATACTTTGAACAATAGCCTGAATTCTTTTCACTACTCCATGTTTTGTGCACTTCACATTCTTTAGATACTTAATTTCAATTATAGATGAAAAAGGAAGCACCATTCCATATTTATTAGAAAGACCTGTGGATATATGTACAACTACAAGAATGTGTTTGCATGTTTTAATGCTTTCCATTAGGTGAAAAGAACAGAGGTAAGAGCTGTTTCACTCTCAAACCTCTAAAAAGCTGTGACATTTTCTGCTCCTTGTAACATGATTATGAAAATTAGGAAAAGAAATATTATTATAATAATGATCTCTACAATTAGAACAATGATTAATTAATTATAAATTTAATTTAGAAGTGATTATATATTAGAAATGCAGGTTCTTAGTAAGGAAAGTTTTAATTACTAAGCAGTCTGAAATTTAACTTAAGCACATGATTAAATGCCTGAGTATAAATTCTATGGATGTGAGGATCTACCTAAGAAGTTAGAAGAAATAGTGAAACTGAGGAAAACATGATAGAAAGGCAAGCATTCATTATTTTGAAGTTGTGTTACAAGTAGAATAGTATAGATTTACCAGAAAGTGTGTTACCATAAATGCATTTACTTAACTCATGCAACTTGTAGAAAACATGAAAATACTAGCTATTAAGTACTGCCACTTGCAATAAAATTGTGGTTAAAAACATACTCGTGATTAAAAAGAAAATAGAGGAAAACAATAAATAATATTTTCATCCCATTTAGGCTTTATTCCTCATTATTCTATCCTCTCTCCTTTAATAACTTATAAAGTCAAAAATTCACACTAAATTTAATAAGATTTATTTTTAATATTAAAAATATATAAATATAACTAGATCTGTATGCCTTTATTATTCTGTAACAGATAGAATATAGCCAGAATTTTGTAGTCTGTGAATGTTCTTCTTTGAGTAAAATGAAATTTAATTATTTATTAAATAAATATATATTAAATTCTACCTTTATCTCAGTGTTCAAGGTACTGGTAATGTATTCATTTACAAAATAGAGAAACAGAACTGCTTTTAGGATTCTTACATTCAAATGTGGAGACAGACAATATATCAATAAACACAAACAATTAAAGATTGTGATAGGTGCTGTGAGCAAAAACAAAGCTGAGGGACCTGTGGTTTTACTTTTAAACTTTTTTTATTTTTTATTTTTTTGAGACAAAGTCTCACTCTGCTGCCCAGGCTGGAGTTCAGTGGTGTAATCTTGACTCACTGCAACCTCTGCCCCCTGGGTTCAAGTGATTCTCCTGCCTCAGCCTCCCGAGTAGCTAGGATAACAGGTGCACACCACCATGCCTGGCTAATTGTATTTTTAGTAGAGAGAGGGTTTTACCATGTTGGCCAGGCTTGTCTTGAATTCCCGACTTCAGATGATACATGCAAAGGGCGTCGGTTTTAAATGTTTGGTCAAAGAATGTCTCATGGAGACATTATTATTTAAACACAATGTAAGAGCCAAGAATACAAGCATCTGAGTCAATATAGAATAGAGAGACAAACTCCTTTGAAAGGCTTCAAAGGAGTTGTGTGCATGAGTGTGTACTCCAGGAATAGCACAGATGACATATGGCTGGAATGGAGCATCATGTTTGTATGATAGAAGTAGTGGGTAGCCCAATATTATATAAATATCTACCCACTACTTTTTTTATACAATCTTGAAACTCCATTCTAACCATATGTCAGCTGTGCTATTCTTGGAGTATACACCCTTATCCCACTCACAGGGCATATAACAGGGGTGTGGCTCACTGCTTCAGTGCCCTGCTTCTCAGACTCCTAGGGGGAGCATGCACACAGGCAGGGCATGGGAAGTGTTTCTGGGCTCCAATCCTATGGCAGTGTCTAGGGTTGAGTGTTTACAGTTCCCGAAGCCCCAGTGGGCATGTGTTGCAGTGTGCTCTTTCAGCTTTTCTGTCTGCAGTGTACTTGTGTTGCCTTATCACAAGGACAGAGGACCTTCTGTATCCTGGGTTTTGCCTTAGTGTACTGGAAAAGTCAATCACATGTGGCCCTAGAGGATGAGTGCAAGATTCATTGGATGATGGAGGTAGCTCCCAGTGAGATGGATGGGGAACCAGAAAAGGATGGAGTGGAAATGTGGTCTTCTCCTGGAGTCAGGCCACCTTGTGGCCAGACTCTCTTTTGACTGCCCCAGCGGAATTTCCCTCAGCATCTGCATCCCTCCACCTTCAATAGCCTGCTGGTATCTGTCAATGTGTTCTGCTTCTCTCAATGTCCAGCTGGTTGTATGTGTGTGTGCCTGTTACATCTCAAGTTTTTATGGGCACAGGATGGGTGGCTGGGGGTGGGGGGCGGCGTGACAGGCCAGAGTGGTCTTGGAAAATGCACCATTTGGATGTGAAAACAAGAATGCCTGTTCTCATTTAGGTCCGTGGGCACAGACCCCCAGGGTGGAGCCCTCGCCAGGGACCCCACTCTTCTCTACGCAGCACTTCCCTGCACCCCTCCTGTATCAGTAGCAGATAGTCCCATTTGGAGGCTCTTTGCAATAATCTGTGTTATCATGATGCATTCGTGAATTCAGGTGGTGGTGGTGAAGGTGGTAAAGGAGGTAATAAAATCAACAAAGTTTTCTAATACCATGTATAGGTTTTGTTAGAGAAGGATTTATAAAATGACTCCAAGATTTAATGTACGAGCATATATAAAGATGGAATTGCCATTTAATTTTGAGACTAAAAACAGTAGAGAAAAGCAGATTGAAGGACAGTGGATAAAGATCAGTTGTGGGAAACAGGAAAGTTCCTTTTTAAAGTTTCCTTTCTTGCTAAAAAAATAAGTATGCTAATAACTTTGTTAAGCCCTAGCCTATGAAGCTGTCAGACATGCCATGTTTACAGGCATGTAATACACTCTATGTCCTTGTACTTTTACCAGGATATCTGTGTTGGACGTGCACACAGGCATGACTCAGTTCTCCATTGCTTTTATCTGTTTAGAAAAGTTTTAAGTTGTTAGCAAATCAGGTTTTAGTTTAGATTGTGAGGTCTGATTCCAGCCAATGGAAATCAGACAGGACAGTAAGGATGACCCCAATGCATAAGGAATACATTTTCCTGTTTTCCTTTGTTCATTATACTCTTGTGGCACGATGGCTAGTGAGCGTACCCTTCCTGCAGTCCAGGAACTAAAACTCGTGTTGCTAAAAATCCTTTGTCTCAATGATAATTTTTCTTTGTGGCACTGAGCATCTATTTCCAACATCAGTCTTTGTTTATATACATTTGATTTCAGAAGTCATGTAGAATTTAAGTGGAGGTGTTGAATACATTTTTGATATACCACTTCCACTTTTTGCCCCTCCTCAACTTAGAGGTTGTACTCTGTCCCTACAACAGGAAAAAAACAAGCAAACTGAAAATCAATTGTTTTATTGGTTTTATTGGGGAATTGAGATCACAGGGCAAACTGCCACCCCAAAATCTGGACAGACAGGTGAATCCAGAAAGTTATAGTCAAGATGTGATTACATGGAACAGAAACTAATGGAGCCAAACATTGAAAGGAGCACTTAAACTGTTATTCTGATGAACTGATGGAGGCTTGTGTGGCCTATGGTGAGAATGAGAAACTCAGGGTTAAAGTCTTACATGGGTCACCAGAATTTCCAGGAAGTTTCTCACAGAAAGAGACCATATCTCCCAGTGGTTTGGGCAGAGAAGAAAAGTGCCATTGTGATGCATGCTCAGAATGTTCTCCAGAAAAAAAAAAAACAGACTCACTTTTTGGGGGAAAATGCTTTACCAAAGACTCACTCTACCTGGGGAAAGGGAATTTATTCCACACTAGCCCTCTGTGTCCTTCCTGTCTCACCTGAGGAGAAGGGGAATGCTAAGAAATGATTATAAAGGTTGCAGGCCAGGGACACAGGCCAAATAAAAGACCTAATTATAGAACTACAGAATGTGTGCCCTCCCTGATACCTAACCACAATATCAACAGAACTCCAGTATCCAGTATAATAATAACAGTGGATTATGGCTAAAAGAATTGTAGTGCACAGATTTTATTTAGGAGGGAATGCTTCAGGAAGCCAAAAGACAGTAAGATGGGGAGGAGACAAGAATACTAGATGAAAATGAAGCCTCTGGCACTTAGAGCTACAGCAAAAATTAAACACTTCCCAACTACTAGCCAGATTAACATGAACTTCACGTTAAAGGGCTATATACCTCATTTCCTATCATTTGACACATTGGGTCTAGTTTCACCAAGAAGAAAATTTACAAGGCACAGTTCAAGTCAAGAAAATAATTTGTCTAAAAAGCAGGCATTAGAACAAAACGAGGATATGAGACAGATTTAGGAATTATCAGACAAGAAATTTAAATGTGGATATACAAGGAAGAGTATTTCATTGGAAGTTATAATTTGTCAATTTTTTTGTCAGTTTATAGATGGTGTTAAAAGCCATAAGACTGGTTTAGAACACAATTAGAGAGCAAACGGTGGACAAGAGGTGTGAGGATTTAGTGCTATGACTCTCCAATTCTTAGAAATGCTAGAAGAGGCTGGGTGCAGTGGCTCATGTCTGTAATCCCAGCACTTTGGGAGACCGAGGCAGGTGGATCACCTGAGGTCAGGAGTACGAGACCAGCCTGGCCAAAATGGTGAAATCCCCTCTCTACTAAAAATACAAAAATTAGCTGGGCGTGGTTATGGGTGCCTGTAACCCAGCTACTCAGGAGGCTGAGACAGGACAATCATCTGAACTAAGAAGGTGGAGGTTGCAGTGAGCCTAGATCATGCCACTGCCTTCCAGCCTGGGAGACAGAGTGAGATTCCATCACACACACACACCGAAAGAAATGCTAGAAGAACTAGTAAGAAAAGACCACTAGTGATGTAAAAGAAAACTCAGAAAAATAGGTTTTGAGATCTAAGTTAAAAAAAATATATTTCAAGTAGGGGAGCATATGCCACTTTAGTAATTCATGTTGATATGTCAGGAAAGAAAAGAAATATTGATAGGATCATTGATTAATTTACAAGGGAAGATTCAGTAAGTCAGTGTGGCAACAAGCAAACTGAAATACATAGAAGAAAATAAGAAGAATTAGAGACAGAGAATAAAAGTGTAGTTTTGGAATAATTTTTCTTTGTAAAGAGAAAAATAAAAATAAAGTTTAATAGTTGACAAAGGTGGGATGAAGAGACTTTATTGTTAGTTCTAGAGACATCATGATTTTATGTTTCTGTAAATAAAAAAATAGAAAGAGTAATTAACAATGCAAAGGAGATCAAGTAGACAGAAAGAAAGTTTGACCTTAGAGAGACAGAGTTCTCACCAGCATCCATCCAGATATTGTGATAATTCAATATGTACATCTTCACTTCTGTATCTAATCCTTCCTTGAATTTTACATCAGACTATATTTTGCCCTTCATTTCTGTTCTGAGTTCAGGTCATATTGTACCAGATTGCAGCTATATATATATATATATATATATATATATTTTTTTTTTTTTTTTTTTTCGACGGAGTTTCGCTCTTGTTACCCAGGCTGGAGTGCAATGGCGCGATCTCGGCTCACCGCAACCTCCGCCTCCTGGGTTCCAGCAATTCTCCTGCCTCAGCCTCCCGAGTAGCTGGGACTACAGGCATGTGCCACCATGCCCAGCTAATTTTTGTATTTTTAGTAGAGACAGGGTTTTACTATGTTGACCAGGATGGTCTCGATCTCCTGACCTCGTGATCCACCCGCCTCGGCCTCCCAAAGTGCTGGGATTACAGGCGTGAGCCACCACCCCCGGCCCTGCAGCTATATATTTTTAGAAATTAAGATGTGGGGATCTATCTGGCTGGGTTGGGGGATTTTCCTATAATGTATACATTACAATTAAACTTGATTACACATTCCAAACATAAAAATATGTAAATAAAAAATTAATTGCCATAAGAAATTACCACCAAGAAAATCTCTAACAAAATGTTTAAATTTTAGCTGATGTAATCATCTCCAAGTTTTGTTTGTTTTTATTTTTATTTATTTATTTATTTATTTTCTGGCTCCAGCTCTATTTGTATTAGACCTAGGCCAGGCCTGTTGGCTAACACCTTTAAATAGGTGTAACATTGCTGTGAGAAATGAAGCACAGAATTATCACGTTCTATAACTGACAGGATAGATAATCATTTACCAGTAATTCAAACATTCACTCCAGATTGCATGCCCTAAAAGTTCTTCTCTCTTTTGGTCCCACTGGTCTCTGAAGGGCTATATATGGCAGAGATGCTAAGATTCTTAGTGGTATGGGCAGATTTCTCACTGCAAGTAGATCTTCAGGACACTGGATTAGGGTTTGCCTCCGTGGGAAATAAATGGACAAACTTGGTAGAGCTTTCTTGTTTTTTTTCTTTTCTTTTCTTCTCTCTTTTTTTTTCTTTTCTTTTCTTGTCTTTTTTCTTTCTTTCTTTTCTTGTCTTTTCTTTTTTTTTTTCAAGGCAGTCTTGCTCTGTTGCTCAGGCTAGAGTGCAGTGGCATGATCTCGGCTCACTGTAACCTCCGCCTCCTGGATTCAAGCGAATCTCCTGCCTCAGCCTCCTGAGTAGCTGGGATTGCAGGTGCTTGCCACTGTGCCCAGCTAATTTTTGTATTTTTAGTAGAGACAGGGTTTCACTATCTTGGCCAGGCTAGTCTCGAATCCTGACCTTGTGATCCACCTGCCTTGGCCTCCCAAAGTGCTTTGGTCTCTGGAATGAAAAAAACAGGATAAAGGAATAGATATTTTTGTAGACAGATCTATAAATGGAACTATTAAGCATAAAATTATTATTTTGGTCTTTGGATGCTCTTTCTCTCTACCATCTTTTCCAAAAACCCTCTCCCAGATTTCCATCTGCAGACCATATTTTTATAAAGATGATTTATGAAAATAATTTTTGAAAATCGGAAATTCAAACAAAATGAGGAACGTCTGCATTTTATACTCTTCCAGAGATTCGTGATGCACATAGGAAACACAGAGGATCTAAGGATTCTTTCTGTATTGAGCCTAATGTAGTTTCACATATTTCCCAAATTTGTTTTTTCAAAGGATGTCTTTTTGGAATGAAGTTTTAATAAACCATTAAATGATTTTCCACTTAAAACACTTAGAAAAAATGCTGTCTGTTTCTTTCTATAATGAGCTGGATACATTTTGCTAATTCTGTGTGTACCTGGAAACTAAAAAGGAGAATCTTAGAAATAAGAGTATAGAAGCACTTGCTTTTTGAGCCAGTTAAAAACACATCTCTGATTGAAAAAAATTGTGTTGGATATTACTGAAATATATTTTATAGTTCAAATTAAATCTCTCTTTTAATAAGAAAAGAAAGAGTACAAAAAAGCCTAAATTTGTGACTAAACTAATTGTAAAAGAATCTTGACACTCTGTTAGTTTTTATTGTCTTCTGCATGACATATTGCTTGATTCAACTTTTTGGTTCAGTGAGCTATGTATGGCAAGTGACTGAATACATTTTCTAAATTTTTAAAATGATAAATGGTTACCAAACACAACTGAGGGTATCATACTAACACAAACTAGTGATTAGGCCATTATGGCTTTCAGTCATAGAGTGTTTCACGTTATCTACTTTGCCAAATCACTGTGATTTTGTGATAACTTGAACATAAGTAACAATAAAAGGAAACAGTTCTGATTGATGATGATGGGTGCTATGAAATTCATTAGGGATTCAAAAGACTTCAAACTGAAAGATCAATTCAAAATTCAGCCATCAGAGTCAATGCATTCTGTGAACTCATGAAATTAAAATAAAACGCATGTGCACTTTTAGATAACACTGCTCCTGAAATACATACAAAGATCAATGGATTATATGACTTCTATTCATCAAATAGAGAAGCTATGGCTCTCAAATCCTGTTATGCTGATGTTGTAAAATTATGCTTATATTTAGGGATATGTGTGTATATCCCTAAATGTTACTCTTCCAGAGAAATAGAATACCGTAAAATAAAACTTTAAATTCTGTTTTAGAGCCATGTTCTGTACTAACTGAACAAGTCCGTGACTTTATTTAAAATTGACCACATGGGAAAAAGATACTCAGATACTCCGTCTTTAAAATAAAAATAGCTTGCCTGTTTATACTGACATTAACCAATATATTATTACATTTTTATTCTGAAAAAATTTTTATGCAGTCTGTAAAAATAAAATTATATTTAGTATTTGGGTTTACTATTATGCAACTGTGATAACAAATACAGTTTTACAGCACAAAAGTCATTGCCAGGAATTCAAGTTAGCAACTTGGAAGAAATTTTTTTTTCACTAAAAATTCTGAAGTCTCTAAAGAATGACCTTCTGTGAGCCATTTAATTTATAATAAAGTCCCTGAATAGCAACAAAATCACAAGTTATAATAATAAATACAGTGAGGCAATTTTATACAAGTGCACAAACCTGATCATCTAGGCTGATAGGTTGGAAAATAATTACTTGCTTCCCCAAAGAAAGGCAGCTGTAAATTATTTAGGGGTTACTCCAGAACTGATGGAAACATTTCCTTTGTTTTGTATTTGTAGCTTAAATAATTCTCTATCAAGAATTAGAAAGACTTATTATTTCTGTACAATTATGAATAGACTGGTTATCCTTTAGTTTTCATATCCATATTTATAAGAATCTTTTTTATTCTGAATGTTTCTTTTCTTGTTTCCTTAACTTATATTGCTTGTAGACCCTGCAAAGCCTTTCCTTGAATAAAAAGACCAATTTTTGAACAGTGAAAGAATTTGTTGCTTGAGTGTTAAGGAGGCATAACTATATACATATATGTATGCATCATATACACACATACATACATATTTTCCACATGTATGTGTGCATGTATGTATGTATGTATCTATCTATCTGGAATCTGTCTAATCTATCATCTATCTGAATTGATGAATATATCCTGGGCTTAATTCAGCTTCATTTTTCATGTACCTGCTGTATCCCATCACTCTGATAGACATTTTTCATGTTTCTGTTATCTTATTTATTGTTCTCGGTGTGCAAGTGATTAATTATTATCTCCATGGACTACTTTGTGTGTGTGTATGTATGTAATATTTGTGTTTTTTTTTTTTAATAATACTACTTGGTTCTTTAGTCTCATGGCTACTTATGATAATAAAAGCCAATATTTATTTTGCACTTATTCTATGCCCTCAAATATTTAAATATTTTATATACACTTTCTCACATTCATTTCAACATTGCTCTGAAGTAAATAATATTTATTTTAATTTATAAATCAGAATATTATTATAAACTCAAATAAATAATTAACTTTTATATTCTTCCTTTATATGTTCACCTTTATGTCCTGCTACATAAATCCTTTTGTATTAAAAAAAAATTTTTGACAAATGACAAGAAACTATGATGTCATAAAAACCTAGGTTGGAGTATTCCTTTGTTAATTATTAATTGCATGAAACTGAAGAAGTGATGATTCAACTCTACATATCCATATAACGGGGATAACAATGCGTACCTTGCAGGTTTGGTTTGAGGACAAATAAAAATGCCTGTAAAGCCTGTAGCATTAAGTGTGGCCGACTCTAACCATGAATATTACTAGGTACCTAGGTTATGATTGAGGTAAGCAGGGTTGAATTATTTTTTTTTTACTTGTATAAGTTGGAGACAGATGGAATCTGGCCATATGAATTGTCTCATTACTCTAAATGTCAGATTGTTTAACTCTCATATGAACATGATAATATCACCTACCCCATATTATTTCAAGAGTTATTTGAAAACAGAGCATTGGACACGTAAGTATTCAGTATCAATTAGTTGTACGTTCATTAAATTTTTTCAGTTATTTTTTAAGAAACATACTTATTTTGATTTCTTGCTAGAACTTCTATTTGATTATGCACATATGATTTTATTTTTACATTTTCTTAAACTGCAAATGAACATGCAAATTTTCTTTCTGTTTGAGCTGTCAGAATGTGGATCTGTTGGTTGTCATTCTCTTCCAAATTTTGCTTGTCTTACCTTAATTACATTACTTGATTCATTCTTTATATTCTAATCAATTATTTTATTTAATTCTTGTATTGTGACTCGTCAACCCAACTAAGACATAGGTAATATGATTAGAGAATCAAAAGAAACCTAACCCCCTCATTTCATGTATGTGTAAAGTGAATACATATGTATAGAATAAATGTATTGCAAAAACTTGTATTGTCAATGAATCATTGAGATAGATGAAATTCTTGACAGCTCCATTACCCAAACAAGATCATTTACACTGAAATTTAAATTAACATAGTAGTGTCATGAAAATCAGTAAAAGTCCTATAAGTAATAAAATATATAAATGGTTTTGGGACCATTATTTTCTGGAAGTTATTTCTTATATTAAGAGATTTACTAATAAATTGCAACAAAAAATTAGTACTTAAAGACAATACCTTTGAGAGTAACAAAGTAAAAAAAATTCATCTTTGTGCATTTCAGAAATATCAGGATTTCAATATCAGCACAGTAATATAATTTTACTGTGTTCTGTCACACCAAAAGGTTTCAAAGGAGATAATGCATGAAGAAACGACATTTTATTTCAGAGTGATAATTATCATCTGTATTCCATAACAGACAGATCACCGCAAAGCAATAATAGTACCTATTATGATTCAAGAAAACTTTCATGTGAAGTTATTCATTTTTGAAAGGTGATTGTATTGATGACAATGATAAAATAATAGCACTTAGTAATAATAGCATGTTCCATTTTTTATTTTCTCTTGAAAGATCCTAAGGTTATATATTTGAAAGTATCTATTTGTAAAATCATAGAAGGCAAGTAAAATATCAAATTATTTTCAGGAAAAGGAAACAGAATCCTTTTAACAGCAAGCCAGTGTGATTTGAAAAATGAGACACTTTCCTTGAACATTTAGTTACAATTTTGCAACATGCTACAACATAAAAACAAATTTACAACAAAAATAACAGAGATTAGGGCCTTGTAGCATGTCAAGAATTTCTAAATTGTGGGTTTCTCTTGTTTTGTGGCTTATTCTTCAGTGATTCATTTATCACAGGGAATTAAATAGTAATGGTTGTTTTTGTAATTATTTTTTATTCAGCAGTAAAAAATTGTTCTGAGTGTTAAAAAAAGACACATGATACATCAAAATATTTTTTAAAGCCAGAGGAAATAAGCGACTCAAAAATATAATTTACTGAGCGATCAAAGAAATGGGAATTTTATAGAAAAATAAATCACAGAAGCAATTAGAAAAGTAAAGATCTCCATTGAAAATTCCATTAAGGTCGAATGTATCATATTTAAATTTTAAATAACTAAGTCTAATAATATTTAAATTATCTAGACCACAGAAAAATAAATGACATTCTTTTAAAATCAATGCCTGAAGTTAACATAACTTGAATGTCAAAATCTAATGTATAATACACAGAAAATCATAGATCAATTTTATTGTGAACATATATGCAAAAGTTATTCTGAACACTAGTTAAGACACCTCACCAATAAATCAAGAGAAAAAAACATTGCTACAAATGTTTTCCGGAAAAGTTCAAGAATAAATCTATATTAAGAAACATACTGATATCAATAAATTAATTTAAAAAATGTGTTCATATTATAAGGTGAATGCCATTTACTAAAATTCATAGCTTTCCATTTTTGAAACTGTAAGTAAAATGAGAATAGAATAAAACTTCATGTATTTACTACTACTGATTTCCAAATATCCACAGCTAATATTTTTCTAATTTAGGAAACAAAAATTATGCATGTGCTTAACACACAGAACTCAAGAGTGCTAGAACTCTCAGCATTATTATTTGACATTGTTATGGAGGTCACAACAGTGCTGGGAGACAATAAAATAATTTAATATTAATCAGATAAATTTTAGGTCATCCCAATTCATGAAAATTGCTGTATCTTTTGTTTATTTTATCAATAAGTACCTAGGAAGTTTATAATAGCAGCAAAAGCTGTGCACATGTTCAGGAATAAATTTGAGAGTAATGTCCAGAAATAATATAGTGAAATTATAAAATTTTATTAAAATATATAAAATAATTTAAATGTGATGACATAAAAACATGTTTAAGAATGTGGTCATTAAGAATTCAGGTGATAAACATATACATTTTGACATGTTGAATGTATAAAAACCAGTTCTCACGTAATTTTGTATGATTTAGATTATGTTTGAATATAAAGAAAGTAATGTTAAGGTGTATATACAAAATAAGCTCCCTATAATTCAAAATAAAAGTGAGTATTAATGTGACTTTTTAGAGTGTACAAAAATGACTTATAAAACTATTCTGGTAACATCAGTAAAGTATTGACATAAGAATAAAAAAAAGATAATTGAAGCAAAATATCTGAAGCCAATTAAAAATATAATTTGAGATTGCTCCACTACACTTCAGCCTGGGCAATAGAGTGGGCCTCCATCTCAAACAAAAAAAAAAAAAAAAATATATATATATATATATATATATATTTTAAACTGAAACCATAACACATTTGCTTTACAGGATTTTCATTGTCTACCCTCTATATCTCTACTTGCCTTTTATGTAACCAAGAGTCCACAGTCACTCACTGTGCTTAAATTTTGTGTATGTTTTTAATCCAGGGATTCTCATTCTTGGCAACTTGAGTCATTGTTGTGGGAGGGAATACCTTACTTTTATTTAGCAGCATGTCTAGCTTCCATAAGTAGATATCTATAGCACACCTCATTTACCAGTGTGACGTGTGATGAATAAACATGTTTCCAGACATTGCCAAATGTCACTGAAACTAGTGAGGGAATCATCCCTTATTGAAAACCACTGCTTTATTACATTCTTCGGAATATTGTATTTCATACTCATTCAAAAACTGTCAAATAAATCTTGGTTAAAGAAATATCTGATAAAGAGTTTATCTTCCTGATATTGAAATATATTCAAATTAATCAAGAAAAGACAAATAGCCAATTGAGTAACAAAAACATGAGCAGATAAATCACTAATAAGAAAAATCCAGAATATTAATACACATATAAAAAGTAACTTCAATGATAGGTGTAAAATGGAAATAAAAAAACAGTGACAGTGACATATATTCTTACTGATCACTTAGGTACATCTAAACATATTAGGATCATTTGATCCTATTAGGACCACTTCCAGTGATACGGGGTATTGAAAAGTTTTCAAATGTTATTGTTGGTGTTTGCTACAGATTTTTGGAAAAGGATTTTAAGCAATCCTACACATAGAAATCTGTCATACAGAAATATTATCATAATATGTAAAGAAATGTTGAATGATTTCAAATGCAGATAGAAAAGTGTAAGTCATTTGCATGTCCATTTACACGGAAATGGATGCACCAAAATTTTTTTGAGAACTCAAATCTGTTTCTTGGTGATAAATTGCTTCAATAACCTTCCTCGTTATGTAGGACATCATAGAAATTTTCATCCACACACAACTATGCCAAGATCAGTGTTCTAAAGCTCTTGGCTCCCATAAAGAGAAAGCTCTCATAAAGAGAAAGCAACAGAGACATATCATTTCCACAAATTCTTCATATAAGACTAATTATTTCCTTTTCTAAAGGTTAAATGTTGCCTTTCCTCTTCCATGCTTTGCAATACATATTCCTGCAATATTTTGCAATGTTATGCTACCTCCTTCTAATGTTCTTAATTTTAAAAATATCAAAAGAATCAGAATTGCCTACCCTCCCTGGTTATATTTATTGACAGTGGCCTCAACTTGTCTTCTAATAAGCAGGTTGTTCTCATGTTCCCATGTTTTGGCTACAACTACATGAGTGAACTTTTGTAAGTACTACTGCAGGCTAACTCTAACTCCTGGCCAATTTTATCAGAAATTCTGGGATAAGTCATAAACATCATCATCATCATCATCATCATCATCATTATTTACTTGAATGATTATAATATAGTTGTCAAGGCTGTGGAGCCAAATGACAAATATTCTGAAATAGTGAGACAAATTGTTCTCAATCATAAATAGTAAAATATTGTCAGATTTTTACATTTTGTTATTCTTGGTAACACATAGATTCCCCATAAGGTCAAATGTCAGTACATAAAACACTCTTTCAATCAAATAATTTCTACATCTCAACTAGAGAAAAGGTGATTAAAAAACATTATAAAGCAGCAGAAACTATAGTTTTTCAACAGGTAGTTTTAATTCATGAGTAGAGAAATTCAGACTGATTGTTGGATGTTGCATATTTAATCATGACATCAGTATGGAAGGACATGTTAACCCAAAACAGATTTTATTCAGTGCTTAAATCATACACAAACACACACACACACACACACCTCTCAAACTCTCTTCCATCTGAGGATAGGCTATGTATATTAGAATACCTCATTTCTATCTCAAGCTCAAATGCATGTATAGAGACTAAAAAGAAGAAATAAAGGCAAAGAAAGACCAAATAATGACATAATGACAAACCATGAAAATAAAACAAACAAAAACCTAGTCAATGTGACAGTGTTAATTTAGATACAGTGATCAGGTAAGACATTTTTGAATAGTTGTAACCTAAATGATGAGCAGTCATCCGTGAGTTTAAGCCCTGGAAGATGGTGACACACCAGAAATATTTGTCAAAGTCAGTAGCAGGGAAATATAATGTTTTTAAACAATGGAAATAAAGTAAATATGAGAGTACAAGAGTAAGACATGACAGGATCGAAGAATGAAGTAGCAGCCAGTAGAGAAATGTCTTCTCAAACCAAGTGTATTTTTAATATGTATTCTACTTGTAAAGCATAAAATATAAGTTTGTTGTACACTAGACCTCTGTCTTTTAAATGTGTACCAATGAGGGCTTTCTTAATCCAATGAGAGTTCTACCAGAAGATAATTGTTTTTTTCTAGTATTAACTGTTTTCATATAATTCCACATACTTGTCATTATAAATCTATAAACTCATGATTATAAACTCCATTTGAAGACTGTATCTGGTTTATTGTTTAGTTTACACACAAGTGAAATATATCTTACAAAAAATTTAAGTACTTGGCAAGATTTAAAATTAGAAGATTCCATATAAATATATATGTAGTTTTATTACTTAAATAAAAAGGGAAATATCTGGTGATATGGTTAAGCTTTTTGTCCCCACCTAAATCTCATGTTGAATTGCAATCCCCATAATCTTCACATGTCAAGGGAGAGACCAGGTGGAGTAACTGAATCATGGGGTACAGTTTCCTCCATGCTGTTCTCGTGATAGTGAGTTCTCACGAGATTTGATGGTTTTATAAGGAACTCTTTCCTCTTTGCTCAGCCCTTCTCCTTCCTGCTACCTTGTGTAGAAGGTGTCTTGCTTCCCCTTCACCTTCTGCAATGATTACAAGTTTCCTGAGGCCTCCCCAGTGATGCTAAATTGTGAGTCAATTAAACCTCTTTTCTTTATAAATTATATAGTCTCAGGTAGTACTTTACAGCAGTATGGAAATGAACTAATACATCTGGTGACACTGAATCCTTATTTCTTCATTTCCATAAAAGTTAATCAAGAAACAGTTTTTGGAACTAAATAGCTGGAATCCCATTGAGCTGGCATTTCAATTCTCCAATTTACACCACTTTTTATTTATTTGTGTATATGTATCCTGCCTGACTATTACTGGCACTGATTTTCAGATACTTTTTTGACAAATGCCATGAGAAAGACTGGATAATAATGTTCCTGAAAAAATATTTAAACTGAAATAATATATATCAAAGAAGCAATCTCAAATAAGCAGATAGATTACTATCATTTTTTGCTAAAGCAGTGTACTTCTTCCTTTTCAAGAAGAAAGTTTTGTTCAAAGAATTGCATTTTTCATTGTTCCCTTTTTACTTTACTGTTATTGTAGGTGTATTGCTAGGTGCTGATGAGGTTGTCACTATAACTGAATTCAATCAGCCTTTTTGTCCCTTGTTCTAAGATTCTATTGTGAAAATCTAGTAAGTTGTGTGATGTCATAGGCATAACATTTTGTGCAAGTAATAGCCAGGATTTTTCAACACAGGCCAACCACTTCATTAACTATATGGGACAGATAATGTAAATAAGGAAGGAAGAATCTTTCTACCATTTTCTCCCTGAACTGGCGTACAACACAGTAGATCATATGTATGAAGTTTCTAGCAGCTAAAATCATTGTGTAAGTACGTATTAAAATGAGTATCATTCTTGCTGGGAGGGAAATCATTTTTTTCCAGGACCACTGAGATATTTAATATTATAAACTTTACTCAGATGTAAAAACTGAGGCTCACAGTATCAACTAATTTGCAAAAGAACAAATAGTTTTAAAAAGTGAAGACAGGATTTGAATACAAGTGCTTTCTGCTACATCACCCTGTTTGCCAAAAAAGACTCCCTCCACTGAGATCTTTTAACTCTTCAAATAGTGATTTTTGATTCTTTCAGACCAGGCCACATTATTCAGCTATATCAAACAACTCTAAATTTCAGTGGCTTATGATGAAGATTTGTTCTCATTTACTGTATATGTCTATAGTAATTTGTCTATGGTTTTATTATTTGTTGTGTTTTCTGAAGGACTCAAGTCAATACAACAGTCTCTCTTTAGAACATTTCTTCTGTCAGCAAGGCAGAGCAGAAAGAAAACATTTCTACCATAAACTGCCTTTTCAGATTTCTATTCAGAAGTGAAAAATGAATGTCACTTGTCACTGGCCAAAGCAAGTCACTTGATGATGCCTGAGATGAATGATTGGTATGCATTATCATCTTACAGAGAGTGGTGCTGAATATTTTGGAAAAAAATATATTTTGCCATAAAACCATTAAATGAATTATATCCCCACAATATGCACCTAAAGATTATGTAAAGTAATAGAGAATAATTGAATCAATGAATATCACGTAATGAAATCTGAGAAGGCTTATAGAGTTAGGTCAAAACTCCAGAGTGAAATCAGAATTTAAATGTGTAAGTCTGACCAAGTCTGGGGAGAATTCTGACACTAGGAAACTTCATGAAACCTGGGCATAAAAATAGAAGGGGGAAAAAAAAAAAACACTTGAACATTAACATGCTTAGAACTTTTAAGATCAGCTTTAAAAATGTTGAGTAAATAACAAAGTGATTTAATGATATAAAATGTAAGGGTGACTGGGGGAAAAAATTGGAAAGCAATGTAGTAGGCATATTGCAAATTTTTTTGGATGCCAACGTTTTAGAGAGAACACAAACAAAAAGCTGTTATTCATTAACAAAAGCATCAACACTATCAATATGTACTCTCAAGATGTGTGTTTTTAATATTTAAAAGTAAAAACTTCTCAGTCCTGCAGTTTAGACACAAAGGAAAGTCACTGAACTCAAATCTCCATGAATGTTTCTGTTTTCCAAATGAGGTTTTCTATTGCTAATCATTTTGAATGCCTGCCAAAAATTTGGACTCTCGATCGGCAGGACAACACAGATGTCTGTGTGCCATTTAACAGCTTTCAGGTGAAATAACATACCAGGCAAAAAGTAGAATTGACATCCAGCATACTGATGAAAAATAATGAAGTTTTTATTCATCAAGCAAATAATATTAGAAGCAAGCAGCTTTTAAAAAATTTTTTCTTGAATATATTACCATGTATCATGTTAGAAAACTGTAAACTTCCTTTTGAGATAATTTATCATTGTTTCTTTCCATGACCAAAGATGAATATTTCTAGATTTAGAATGCTGCATGGATTTTATCGAAGATTTGCTATATTTTGTGCTTTAATCTTTTTTATGACCCTTGGAATCCTTGTTTGTATTTTTTCCATTGCATTTAATAAAGCTTAACAGCAAGCAAAAAATCACATTTGCACATCACTGTTGATTGCATTAAAAAAGACAGCACATTCATTTCATCACTCTTTGCATATGTGTAGAGTTCCTATGTACCAGGTGGGCATAATTAGGTTGGAATGTGGTTTGGCTGACAAATCATTTCCTATTGGCTTCATGATGTCTCTGTTGCATCCCCACAGAAAAGAAAATAAATGGCAATATTATTGAGAAGCTTTTGGAAAATATTTGATAGGCAACCATGGTTAGGTTTATGCAAATATAACTTTAAAACTCCAACATTCTGAAGCCATATAATCAAGGAGAGCAAAGATTGTTTTAATGAGAAAATTTTCTAAAGTCAGCCAACAAAATTCCATTAAAATAAAAGGATTTGATAAATTTAATCTTGATAGTCGGTTTACAGAATTGATCTTTTTCATGGCAAATTTTTGTATCATTTACAAAGGAAAGCAGTTACATGTGACATAGTTGATATAAATATTCCATATTAACCCAGCAAATGACCCATTTATTTTATTTACCATGAAAGCAAGAATCATTTGTTTCAACAATTTCTCATACTACCAAGAAGATGACAAGACATTAAAAAATTTTTATCCAGAAGAATATTAAAAACAGAAGCAATACAAAACAAGATACACACAAAATATTATAAAACTCAATGGAAATAAATTTTGGAACTACAAGTGAATTGTTGCTGTGCACACAACCAGAGAATAAAATGAAATGTAAGGTCTCTTTCCAAATACAAGCATATACTTAAGCTTATTGAGATGTATTTAGGGAGAGAGTTTTCTCTGCCAGTTTGGTTCCTAGTGAGCTCATAGTAAAAATTGTTGTGACTTAAATTCAAACGGAATGTTGGACTGAATGTAAAAGTCCTCTTGTTCAAAAATTTTGATGGGTTTCAGTCAAATCAATATTTTCTTGGTTATACTTTTACTGTAAGTTTTGTATAACATTTTCTGTAAAATAAAAACTTTATAAGCTTTTTATAGCAGGTTAAATGAAATGAAATTCAATGCTAAAAATATTAATACTTATATTAGTTAAGTACCTACGTAAGGAATATTCCACATAGCTGTGTTTTATGATATCTTAGTCATGAAATTAATAAATGCCATTTTCATTTCATTTTACCTCTATTTTTTCAAAAGCAAGGAGACTGGGAAGTGTGATTTTCTAGAAATGGTAAAAATTAATCTTAAATAGTTAGTTGGAATGTATGATAGCAAGTTAGTGCACAAACAGATTTCCAAATTTAAATCAAATGTTTTTCTGGAGTTCTCTAATTCAAAATTCATTTTAATCATGGATTTTACAATGATAATAACTTCTATATCTTGCCTTACTTTCATACCTACTAAGGAATATCTTATTTATAGCAAGACCAATGACAATTGATACTGGTCTTATTCCTTCCAAGTAAGTCCTGAAACCAGGGCTTGAGTGCAGGTAATTCATTTGGTTGATGATGCCAGGAAGCAGAAGTTGGAAATTAGACAACAGAAATAGGACTTTGGAAAAGAAAATAAAGAATATATTGATGAGTGAGTTATTGTTAGAGGTAAATAGATCTGAATCCTGCTAAGAAACTTCTAAAAACAAACTTTGGTATCATCTCACATAGGGACACCAATGACATTTACTTCCTTCTCACAATGCTCTACTCCACCTGTCCACCACTTTACTGCATTGAGGTGGATCAAGCTTCAGTGGAGACAAAATCTTCCGGCAGAGGAGACAGAAAAGGAGCTTACAGAGTTTAGACATAGACAGCATTTGCTGCAATACACATTGAAGGGATTCGTAAGAATAATTTAAGGTACTGTTGTTATAAATAAAATTTGTTATCATTGTCAGAAAAAAAGAAAAAGAAGAGTGGTTTTCTGTATCTCATGAAAACTATATATATATATATATACACACACACATTTATATCATTAATACTTTTGAAATCTAATACACAACATCTAATTTGTTTCGGAGACTTATTAAATTTACTTTCTTAATGTTTCTTCGATTCTTTTCTCTTACCTTTGACAGCCACTGAAATTTAGTTCTCATCATTTTTCACTGGAAAAGTTAGAGTATCGTGTTTATTGCTTGACATTTTCTCCTGTTCCGAGTTTTACCTCTTAGAATGTCATTATCCATTGTGCTCTCAGATATTCTTAAAAATATTACTATAAAGATGAAACTTTCCAGATATAAAACTCTGTACGGTTTTTCATTCCTCTGAAGGTGGCATCACATACATAATTATTTATTCTGTGTCCCATACCTGCTTTTTCAACTTGTTTTTTACAACTATCTTTTCATATCTTATTTCAAAAACAAATGTTATTTACTGAATACTGACTTGTTTTATCTTCAGTTCTCTATAAAATTAATATATTTCTGCCTTTTCGTACAACATGATTTCTCATATCATATACATTTTTGTGTGGTAATTTTTTCTTTCTTTTTTCCTCTCTTCTTCCTTACTTCTCTTTTCTCTCTCTTTCCCTGTATTTTTTTTTTTTAATTTTAATTTCTGTGGGTAGATAGTAGGTGTATATAATTATAGGGTACATGAAATGTTTTGATATAGGTATGCAATGTGAAATAAGTACATCTTGAAGAATGGCTATCCATCCCCTCAAGCATTTATCCATTGAATCACAATCCAATTACAACCTTTATTTTAAAATGCGGTTATTGACTACAGTCTCCTTATTGCTATCAAATAGTAGGTCTTATTCATTCTTCTATTTTTGTACCCATTAATCATCTCCACCACCCCTCCAGACCCCACTATGCTGTCCAGCCTCTAGTAATCACCCTTTTACCCTCAATGTCCGTAAGTTCAATTGTTTCAATTATTAGATCCACCAATACATGAGAACATGTAGTGTTTGTCTTTGACTTATTTCACGTAACATAATGACCTCCAGTTCCATCCATGTTGTTGCAAATGACGGGATAACATTTTTTTATATAGCTGAATAGTACACCATTGTCTGTAAGTACTACATTGTCTTTATTCATTCATTTGTTGATGGACACTTAGGTGACTTCCAAATCTTAGCTGTTGCACACATTGCTGCAACAAACATAGGAGTGCAGAAATTTCTTTGATATAATGATTTCCTTCCTTTTGACTATATACCCAGCAGCAAGATTGCTGGCTCATATGGTAACTCAATTTTTAGTTTTTTTGAGGAAGCTCCAAACGTTTTTCCATAGAGTTTGTATTAATTTACATTCTCTCCAACAATGTAAGAGGGTTCCCTTTTCTCTATATCATCATCATCAGGATTTGTTATTGCCTGTCTTTTGGATATAAGCTATTTTAACTTGGGTGAGATGATCTCTCATTATAGTTTTGATTTTTATTTCTCTGATGATCAGTGATGCTGAGAACCTTTTCATATGCCTGCTTCCCATTTGTATGTCTCAAGAAATTTCTGATCAATTCTTGTGCCCATTTTTTTGTTATTAAATCTTTTCCCATAAAGTTGTTTGAGCTCCTTGTATATTCCGGTCATTAATTACTTGTCAGATGGGTAATTTGCAAATATTTTCTTCCATTCTGTGGGTTGTCTTCACTTCGTTCGTTGTATCCTTTACTGTTCAAAAGCTTTTTGACTTGATGTGATCCCCTTTGTCCACGTTTGCTTTGGTCATTTGTGCCTATGGGGTATTGCTCTAGAACTCTTTGCCCAGACCAATGTATTGGCGAGCTTCTCCAATGTGTTCTTCCAGTACTTTTATAGTTCGAGAACTTAGACTTAAGTCTTTAATCCCTTTTGATTTAATTTTTATATATGATGAGAGATAAGTTCTAGTTTAATTCTTCTGTATATGGATGTCAGTTTTCCCCAGCACTATTTGAAGAGATTCTCTTTTTTTCAGTGTATTTTCTTCACAATTTTTGTCAAACATGAGTTCACTGTAGGCATGTGGATTTGTCTCTGTATTCTCTATTGTGTTATCTTGATCTATGTGTCTGTTTTTATGCCAGTAGAACGCTGTTTTGGTTACTGCAGTTCTGTGGCATAATTTGAAGTCAGGTAATGTAATTCCTCATTTTGTTCTTTTTAGTTAAGATAGCTTTCACTATTCTGGGTCGTTTGTGGTTGCATATACATTTTTGGGTTTTTTTTTTTCTATTTCTGTGAAAAACTTTATTGGTATTTTGATAGGGATTGCATTAAATCTGTAGATTGCTTTGGGTAGTTTGGATATTTTAACAATACTGGTTTTTTTCAATCAATGAACATGGAAGATTTTTCCAGTTTTTGTTGTCCTCTTCAATATTTTTTATCAGTGTTTTATAGTTTTGGTTGTAGAAATCTTTCATTTGTTTAGTTAATTGTTAGATATATAATATTACATATGATTATTATAAATGAAATTACTTTTTATTTCTCTTTCACAATGTTCACTGTTAGAATATAGAAAGACTACTGGATTTTGTATGTTGATTTTGTATTCTGCAACTTTACTGAATTTTTTTAATCAATTCTCAGTTTTCTCGTGAAGTCTTTCAGTTTTTCCAAATTAAGATCATGATGTCTGCAAACAAGGAAAATTCGACTTAGTCCATTCCAATTAGGATACACTTTACATCATTTGCTTATCTGGTTGCTCTAGGTAGGACTTCCAGCACTATGTGGAATAACAGTGGTGACAGGTCGGGGATCCTTGTTGTGTTCCAGATCTCAGAGGAAAGGCTTTCTATTTTCCCTGCTCAGTATAAAATTAGCTGTGGGTCTGTCATATATGGCCTTTATTATGTTGAGGTATGTTCCTTCTATGTCAATTTTCTGAGGGATTTTATCATAAAGGAATGTTAAATTTTATCAAATGCTTTTTTGGCATCAATTGAAATGATCATATAGATTTTTATCCTTCAGTCTGTTGATAGATCACATGGATTGGATTTGCATATGTTGAACCATCCTTGTATCACAGGAATGCATTCCACTTTGTCATGATGAACTATCTTTATAACATATTGTTGAATTTTGTTTGCTAGTATTTTGTTGAGGATTTTGGCATCAATATTCATCAGAGATACTGGCCTACAGTTTATTTATTTACTTTTTGAATGTGTCTTTGTCTGATTTTTGTATCAAGATAATACTGAGTATTATTAGTAGAGTGAGTTTGGAAATATTCCCTCCTCTTTTATTTTTCAGAATAGTTTGAGTTGTATTGGTATTAATTCTTCTTTAAATGTTTGGTAGAATTCAGCAGTAAAGTCATCAAGTCCCGGTCTTTTCTATTCTGGGAGACTTTTCGTTACAGTTTCAATACTGTTACATGTTATTGGTCTGTTCAGATTTTAGATTTCTTCCTGGTTCAATGTTGGTAGGTGGTGTGCATCTAGGAATTTGTCTATTCCTTCTAGAATTTGCAGTTTATTGGTATACAGTTGCTCATAGTAGCAACTAATGATCCTTTAAATTTTCACAGTATCAGGTGTAATATGTCATTTTTTTATTCTGATTTTATTTATTTAGATTTTCTCTCTTTTTTCTTAATTAGTATGGCTAAATATTTGTCAATTTTATTTAACTTTTCAAAAAAACAAATTTTTCTTTCACTGATCTTTCGTATTAATTTCAGTTTATTTCTGCTCTAATCTTTATTATTTCTTTTCTTTTACTAAGTTTGTGTTTGGTTTGCTCTTGCTCTTCTAGTTCTTTAAGATGCATTATTAGACTGTTTCTTTAAAGTTTTTTCTCTTTTTAATGTAGGTACTTATAAATCTTCCTCTCAGTGCTGCTTCTGCTGTATACCATACAGTTTGGTATATTTTGTTTCTGTTTTCATTTGTTTCAAGAAAATTTTCAGTTTCCTTCTTAATGTCTTCATTGACCCAGTGATCATTCAGGAGCATATTGCTTAATTTTCAGATACTAGTTAGTATAGTTTCCAAAATTCCTATTGCTATTTATTTCTACTTTTATTCCACTGTGGTCAGAGAAGAGGTTTACAATTATTTCATTTGTTTTATATGTTTTAATACTTGTTTTGTGACTGAGCCGTATGGTCTGTCCTTGAGAATGATCTATGTGCTGAGGAAAAGAATGTGTATTCTGCAACTGTTGGGAGATACATTCTGTAAATCTCTGTTAGGTCCATTTGGTCTATGTCATGCAGATTAAGTCGAATGTTTATTAATTTTTTTTTCTTTTGGTCTGGAAGATCTTTCCAATGATGAAAGTGGGGTGTTGAGGTCTACAGCTATTATTGAATTGGGTCCTATCTCTGTCTTTAGCTTTAATAATATTTCCTTATTATTGTTTGGGTGCTCCAGTGATGGCTGTATATATATATATAATTGTCATATTATTTTGTGAATTCACCCCTTTATCATTATATAGTAACCTTGTTTGTGTCTTCTTACAGAAAAATCTCACCTTCAGATATGGGTTGTGTGGAACCCAGCATGAGCTCCCTCTCTGAAACATTTCCATCATGTATACTCCAGGCAGTTTGCTAGCCAAGTTTCAGGTCTCACAATGTTGAAGGGCTGTCTCTGTCATGACTAGAATTGCAGGAATCTGCAGTGGGAATGTGGACCGCCAGGTTCTCTCACTTACCTTTTCTCTTCACTGGGAAGCCTTGGGGCTAGCTGTCTCACTTTCCCTCTTTAATGTCTGAGTTTTCTCTGTCATTTATCTGCTGACTTCTAGTGTTCTTTCTTAGATATTCTATTTGAAGTATAATTATCTGCTCACATTTTTGTTTTTTCTTTGTGGAGCAGGTGAATGCTGGATGCCTTTAGTGAGCCATCTTGAATCTCTCATTATTCTGAATACATTTTAAACAACTTGAGTAAACAGATACAATTGCTCATGTTTACATGGTATAAGCCTTGTTTGTTCATTGTATCAGAAACCAATATATAATTTTCATACAGTATAAAAAACTTTTATAAATTATTATGATCTGTAAGATAATTGTTTTCATCAGATTACTGATATTTGATCTTGTTTCTTTGTCTTCAGTTATCTGCCACGATTTTCATATTATATAACATTTAAAAGTGTGAGTTGCTAATTCAGGTTCCATGAGTTTGAATCCTGTCTTTTTGGTTTATTAGATATGTGATTATTAGAAACTTATAAACTTTATCAACATTAATTTTACTATATCTAAAATGAAAATCAAAATAATACAAATTCTATTATGAGATTTTGGGAATAATTAAGTGACCCAGAAAGTCATGTGACTAACCAACACTTAATTAATATTACTATTATTGTTTATATTCCATATGCATTATAATCTGAAGGTCCAGCTCTTTGTTAATGCTTTTCTTTGAGTTCCTACCAAAGAAATCTCAATCATCTCCCCAAAAATAAATTATTGAGCAATTTGCAATGTCATAAAGACATCAGTGGTTTGTTTTATATCCAAAAATTGTAGCAGCCTTTGAATACATTGAGAAGGAATTTGTAGACAACTTAAAAAGTTTCATGATATAATGAACACAGTATTTCCCTCTTGGGGTTCACTCAGTATGGTGGCAGAAATATTAAAGGAAAATTATAGAATATAGTTACAAACTCTTTTAGAAGGCCTAAGGGTTTTTTATTACTTGGCTGAAGGTGGCCTTGTCCCTCTTGTCTCTCTCTACTCTAACTAGCTTGTTTACTCATGTAACCTTTGAAGCAGATGGTCCTCTTGCGGGGAGGTCGACCAGGGAGATTATCCTCAAAGCCTTTGTTGTTAAATCTATACTGAATAAATGCGAGGAAGGAGAACTGGTGGGTATTGTGTAGCTGTGATCTCACTCTGTGGGACATGCATGACCCCTACTCCACTCATTCACTATACTCTGTGTTTGAGTGCATTTATTTTTCTGTCATGGAATCAGGGTCTGCAGGAAAGACCCCCACAGGTGATGACCCCGATGTGACCAACATCACATTTCCCTCCTGACTCAATTTGTATTAGTATTCTGTCCTTGATAATCTCCTTAAGAATGTGTCTGATATTCAATACTCGTAAATGAAATAACTTGGAGTAAAACTACAAGAGTAAAACCTCTGTACTAAGATAGACAGTTGAGGATATTGTAATGAGATTCTCCAACCAACAATTTTAACAATCCAGAGGCTGGCCCTTACTCTTAGGTTTACCTCCCAGAGATTAGTAATGAGGTCTTGACCAGAGGCAACACATACAAAGGCAGATTTAAACATATGTATTTCTTCTACTTCACTATTTTCTCTACTGTGCACAGGTTAATAAGGTTATACGTTTTTGTCTTGGAGCCTGAGCAGTGAAAGAGGGGAACAAGTAATGGGGTATAGGGAATATATGTATTTGGCCCTCTGTATCTGTGGGTCCCACATCTGCAGACTCAAACCAAAACAGATGAGAAATATTTAAAAATAAAAATAATTTTAAAAGACAACCAAAAAGTACAAATTTTAAAATACAGAATAATAACAAGTTCAATAGCATTTACATTGTGTTAGGTATTATAAGTAATCTAGAAATAATTTGAAGTACAGTTGGCCCCTTGTATCTACTTTCTGCATCCATGTACTCAACCAACTACAGACTGAAAATATTGGGGAAAAAACAATAAACATAACAATACATCAATAAAAATAATACAGATAAAAATACAGTATAACCATTATTTAAATAACATTTGCATTGTATTAGGTAATATAAGTAATCTAGAGATGATTTAAAGTATTGTATTAAGTAATAAAAGTAATCTAGAGATGACTTAAAGTATACTGGAGAGTGTGTGTATGTTATATGTAAGTACTACTCATTTTATAAAAGGTACTTGAACACCCCTGAGTATCCCTGAGTGGGGGAAGGGCTGAAACCCATTTCCCATGGATTTTGAAAGATGACGATATTTTTAGATCTGCCTTTGTATAATACAGTGTTGTAATTGGATCTTTTGTGCTTTCTAGCCTTAGAACTTCTGGTTTTAAGCCTGAATATACACATAGTGATTAAAATAATGCTATATAAGTTAGAGAGTTTAGACATCTAAATATTTGTTTTTAAATCTGCAACATAAACCTCACCTGATTTATTCAGAAACATAAATGAATACATTTGACAACATCTCTTCTAAATTGTATCAGTTCAATACTTCAAATATTTTATCACAAATGTTTTGTTGTTATTCCATACTTTACATCTTGTCATATGCTAATTTTCTAAAACTATTAAGAATATTATAACTGTAAATTAAATGAATAAAATTATTAAAACATGAGTAATTTTCTTATGAATAATTATAGAACAATTCTTTGAAATAAATATCATCGATGATATGGAAAGCAAAAATCTTTTTTAAAGACACAACACAGAATCTCAGAAATTCTTTATTCTCTACACATTCACCTGCTGCAGGAAACATTCTCTTTATACTTTCTGTTCTGTGAGAGGATCAGTAAAGCTCAAAGGTCATTGCCCTTGATTCCATAATTTATTTTTCATATTATCAGAAGTCAAAGATACATAAAAAAGTGTTTTTCTTACTTAATTGAGTGGTGCAAAACAGATTTATTCCACAATGCTAATTTTAATGTACCACTCTTAGAGATTCACATTTTTCATATCGTTATACTTCAATGCAAACATTTGAGGTATAAGAGTAGCAAGTTTTATTTTAATAAAAATATACTATCTCTATATGTGGATATTTCCAAAGTCTGATAACAAGTGGTACATATCAAGAGAAATTTCAAAAAAAAATGAAATTATGCTCATAACCAATACAAGTTTATATTATGACATCAGTGAACATAATATTTTTATACTGAGGGAAATAGTTAAAATTAACACATAAAAAGCATTTTCTGAATGTCAAGAAACAATTGTGATCAAATAAATACTATATAAAACTATTTTGTAAAAATGTAAACTTGCTTAAAAGTTGCTTAAAAATTTACAGTATTTCTTAGAAATAAATAAATTTCCTTTATAAATTTCCTTATATTTATCTTTATGTTGTTTTCTTAATAGTGTGCAATAACGAAAAACATTAACTACATTATAAATATTAAAAAAGGCATTCTAATAGAAAACACTATTTTCAGTTTAGGAATATTCATGACATACAATCATTTTATATTTTAAATACTACATATTTTATCTTTACAGAAGTTTTTATACTATCTTCTTTATTAAGAAGATAGTGTATATTTGTGTATGTTTATGAGATACATATGGTATTTTGTTACATGCATATAGTGTTTAATGATCAGGGTATCTAGGTTATCTGTCACCATGAGCATTTAGCACTTCTATATATTGACAGCATTTCAGGTCCTCTCCTAGCTATTTTGAAATATACATACATTGATTGTCATTAACTTTAGTGACCCTATTGTGGTATTGAACATTGGAACTTTTTTTTTTTTATCTAACTCTGTTTGTACCCATTATATTAATCTTTCTTCATTCACCTCCACCAACCCACACACACCCAGACCCTTCTCAGACTCTAGTAACTACCATTGTACTCTCTACTCCAGAGATATCCAATCTTTTGGAATCCCTGGGCCACAGTGGAAGAAAACGAATTGTCTTGTGCCAGAAATCAAATACACTAATGATAGCTGATGAGCTAAACAAACAAAAACAAATCACAAAAAAAATCTTTTAATGTTTTAAGAAAGTTTACAAATTTGTGTAGGACCACGTTCAAAAGTGTCCTGGGTTGCCTGATGCCTGCGGGCCCCATGTAGCTCTCGGGCCCCATGTAGCCCTCAGGCCCCAGGTTGGACAAGCTTGTTCTGCTCCGGAATCAACATTGTTTAGCTTCTACATCTGAACAAGAACATGCAATATTTGCCTTTGTATGCCTGGGTTATTTCGCTTAACATAACAGCCTCTAGTTTCATGCATGTTGCTGCAAATGCCATGATTTCATTATTTCTATATCCAAATACCATTCAATTGTATATACATACAACACATTTCCTTTATCATTTTGTCTATTGATGAACACTTATGTCAATTTCACTAAACCTTTGTAGTAATTTTGATGACAGCATAAATTAAACATTAAAGAACTGGAGGAACTTGTGCCTGAGTACAAGGGCTGGAATAACAAAACAAACCCATTAAGACCACACCTAGGTTTTCTCAGAACCTACAGTCTGACCAAATAATACAAGCATTCTTACACATGCACCATGTACCAGGGCCCACTTAAAATTAAGAAACTTTCTAAGACTCTAGAGAAAGCTTTCCAGACCCTCGTTAAAGATTAGATACAGATTGAATGAAACACTCTTGCTTGTAGGTGCACTCCCACATGTAGGCACGAAGCTTAAAATATATACTAGCACTAGAACAAACACTTGTAAATTTGAGTTGATCTGATGAGTTACTCCAACCATCCTCCCGTAAATGGTTACAAGAATAAACTCCCTTCTTTTTCAGTCTGTCTGAATCTTGTTATTGGACCGTGAGAACAAGCAGCTGGATCTCTTTCTGTCCAGGTACAAATACACCAAATTAACATAAGTAGCATATCATATGGTGCTGAATATGTTATATTTAATAACTAAAAACTTTAAAACCTTACTTTTTTTTATACTTTTAAATACCAAGAATTTATTTATTTATTTTGCTTGTGTTCATTTTCTTTTACAAGTATATAAGAAATTTTTATTCTCTAGGTCTTCATAAAATTGCAAGCTTTGGTGAGCAGTAATTGACTACTTAGATAATATTTGTGCAAAGAGTGTTTTGAGACATCTATACTCTGGATAAAACTAATAATTTAATACAGTAATTTTTTAAAGGACATGCTTTTTTAACTTTCGTGAAGTTTATCTGTAGGCAATTATATATACATTTGAAACATAAAATTGTAATAAATGAGCATGATTTTTTTTTCTTACTTTAAGTGGACTGGCATCTTTCCTGTATGTTTTCCATGTAATAACCTTCCCAAAAAGTTAAGTGCATTTAGGATACACCATATTTAATAACTTTAGTGCCAGCTACTCATATTCACTGCCTGAAATCATGCTTTTTTGTAAATAGCCTAAAGGCAAAAAAAGTTATTTAGAATCTGCCACTAGGTAAATGAGTGTTCCCCATAATTCAAAATTTATTTTTTATTAAAAAGTAAATAAAAGCACAAAAGTAATTTTATCTGAATATTTAAAAAGATATTCTATATGTTACAACACATACTACAACAGAAATATTTGCTTACTTTCATAGGACTCCTAGAAAGGGCATCTCTAACAAAAATTGTCTTTAATAAATAAGTTTTTTTTTGCATCACATTCATGTATGTCCTGAATGTTCAGAGGCCTTCAGATTTAACTCTTATTTGTGCTAAAAGAAAAAATGCAAATGAAAAGTATATAACAATTATCAGAAAAATAAAGTATCATAATAAAACCAGTCAACTGTTTTTTTTAAGAAACAAAAGTATAGAAAATACTTAACTATACATTTAGTTTTAGGAGAAATATTCTCTAATTAGATAGATTCATGAAATATAATATTAACAATGGTAAAGATTATTATTTTACTGACTTTAACTACAAAAATGCCTTTGAGAAAATGTTCCTCTTCCTGGATCTTGATTTAATTGAATAATTTTATGTGAGCTAATATTTGTGGTATGATAATGTTTTCAAAGGAACCAATTATGTGCTTTTCTTCCATCAATTTTGCAGTATTGCAGGTTTTTCTGGAGCCTTTTGTACCTCTTTTTGTTGTAAATATTAAGTTTTGCTCTTTGGGACAAAACATTTCTTCCTTGCCTGTTATTACTGCTGATAGCTAGAAAGGATTACCAGTAGAACCCCTGTTTTAAAGAGAAAGAAAAAGACTGGGCTATAAACGATTATTTTTTGGTTCAAAATCTATCAAACTGAGTTTAACCAACACTAGGGCATTGCAGGTAGCTTACTACAGAAAAATTTTTTTTAAATTTCTTATCACAAATAAAAACTTCTGCAAATCATTACGGTGAGTGTTATAATAGAGAGGCTAGTTAATAAGGAAACCACTACTAAGCTTGCTCTGTTTGTACATTAGTGTGTCTGACAAATGCGAAACAAATAACTATTCGAGAAAATTCTGTCTTCAGTATAATCCTCTAGAATACTCAAAGTACCAGCAAAATTATAAGACTACTGTCCAAGATAAGGTTCAGAATGAGCTTTCTGTGTTCACATTGTATTATGGATAGGACCTGGAACCCTGGGGCTGAAATGCAGATCTGGCTTCTATCAAGGATGAGATATGCAAAATCTTTGTATTTATTCAGATGTTTTGCAAATAAAATAAAGTAACAGAAGCTTCTGATCAGGCAAAAATAAGAAACCTCTATGTTTAGGTTATTGGGCATTATTTCAAAATCTTAAAAATGATTTTTTAAAGATGTAAAATGAAAAAATTTAAGACAGAAAGTTTTTTTTTTTTTTTTTAAATACAGGATTGTAAATACTAGTTTTTGAAAAAAACACTATAGCAACAGTTGCAAATTAATTTCTTTTTTTTTTTTTTTTTTTGAGACGGAGTTTCACTCTTGTTACCCAGGCTGGAGTGCAATGGCATGATCTTGGCTCACCGCAACCTCCGCCTCCTGGGTTCAAACAATTCTCCTGCCTCAGCCTCCCGAGTAGCTGGGATTACAGGCAAGTGCCACCATGCCCAGTTAATTTTTGTATTTTTAGTAGAGACGGGGTTTCACCATGTTGACCAAGATGGTCTCGATCTCTTGACCTCGTGATCCACCCGCCTCGGCCTCCCAAAGTGCTGGGATTACAGGCGTGAGCCACCGCACCCGGCGCAAATTAATTTTTTTATATCAGAACTTGAATAATGTTTAGAGAAATACAGCAATAAATCTCACATAATTGTGAAGAGTTTAATGAAAGAATCTTGGCCTGACAAATAAACTCATAAAAAGTGATTTTACTTTGCAACTGTTTGAATTGTTTTAAAATTGTAACTATTTTAAAATTGTTACGATTTTAAATTACTTTTTTGTTAAATAAATTTGACTTCTTTCTCTATGAATCTTCTTCTTTGGAATATGCACTCCCCTATCCCTGAGAGGAGAAGTATTTACTTATTTACCATTTTCCTCTGAATTCAGTTTTTGCTCAAGAGCACACAAATAGAGCAATCCATATGCTTTGGGATGAAATAAAACTGCTAATCTAGAGCATTTTATTAAAGGCTTCTGGGAATACAGAGACTGTATAACATAAAACAATGTCCATTTCCTTGGTTAGAGACTAACCTTTTATTTTACAACCCCGAGTCACAGAGCCCCCACCTCCAAGAGCCAGAGGTGGGAAAATCAGAGACAAAGGCCCTACCTGGCCTGCCAGAGACAGGAAAGTTGAAACAAAGACACCTAGCCTGCCAGAGGCAGGAAGTCCCTCAATACCAATCATAACTTAGAATGTATAATATAATATAGAATTGCCTTTATTAGAATGGTTTGATTCAAAATTATATTCTTCAAATTTCAGTAAAAAGCAACTCCATGATAATGTTTGAAACACATAGTCCTGTGTCTGAGATAATTATGGCCAATACATCTTTGGTTACACTAGTCTGATCTCTTACCTTCAATCAAAAACATAGAATGAGAGTGAAAAATCCTGAAATTGATTAAAAACTGGGATGTCAACTACCTCTCACTGACTAGTTTGTCAAATAGTTTATATTTTAAAGGAAGAAAATATTATATATTATTTCTGGGTAGTTTGGAATATTTGGTAACAGATGAAGGCTCCCACCTTGAAAAACTAAAAATGTCAAACGACATACAAAAATCCCCTGTTCAAAAGCAGCAAAGAGTTTCTTAACAAGATCTGGAGGGAGAACATTATGGAAAATGGAGAAACATTATGGAAAAGGAAGAAACTCACAGAAGGAAGCTTGCCTTTTGAAGTGACTTTTACTCCCAGGCATTTTTGCCACTTCTACTTATGGGCAAGTAACAGATTCCTCTGCAAAGCTCAGAACATGGAAGAAGGCTGTAGTAGAGGGGGAGAGATATGTATAGAGTTTGATGGAGATTTGAATATCTCAAATTCATGATTATTTTTCCCTGAAAATGTTTGACATATACCGGAGCTACTTGGACAGCAAAAAAAAAATCTAGTGAATGATTCTGAAAAACGGAGCAAAGATTCTCTGTAATAATATGAAATGACAATGAAAAGTGGAGACTCACCAGATGAAAGGGCCTACAAAATACAAAAGAATGGGAAAAACTTGAGAGATCCAGGGAGAACCGGAAGTAGAATTATTATGGAAATAAACAGGTCTCTTGTCACATGACCAGGAGAGATTAAGCTAACAGACACACAGAAGGGTGAGGAGTGGAAATTAAAGAAAAAAACAGGGCCAGGCGCGGTGGCTAGTGCCTGTAATCCCAGCACTTTGGGAGGCCGAGGCGGGCGGATCACGAGGTCAAGAGATCGAGACCATCCTGGTCAACATGGTGAAACCCCGTCTCTACTAAAAATACAAAAAAAATTAGCTGGGCGTGGTGGCGTGCGCCTGTAGTCCCAGCTACTCGGGAGGCTGAGGCAGGAGAATTGCTTGAACCAGGGCGGCGGAGGTTACAGTGAGCCGAGGTCGCGCCACTGCACTCCAGCCTGGCGCCTGGTGAGGGAGTGAGACTCCGTCTCAAAAAAAAAAGAAAAAACAACTCAGCAAAATGAGACGTAGTCCTGTGCGCCTCACCAACTGAATCTCAGGTTACCACACAGGAACAGGAGAGGACAGTCTCCTCTTCCTGAAAATGACAGAAACTTCCCAGCAAACTTCCTGAGGCCCCACCCCACCCTCTGAGTGCACAGGTTGGCATTATTCAGAAACAGTCAGTTGGGAAATGGTAGGCTTCATATGGGAAGGCAGTTCTGTTTTCAGCCTTCAGGCTGTTTTAGGCTTGAAGGCAGGGTTTTGCCAGGGGAACTTTGGCTGCCTCCTGTCTCTATCAAAGTGAGCCTTAACAGTGAAACCGCCATTGCAAAATTATAACTGAGACAATTATTACAGCAAAAGAGATCTGACCTAACTGACTCCATCTTTCTTCTAACTTCCAAGCTGTCCTAGCTTATTCCTGGGCATAGGCTAAACTACCTTTGGAAGGAACTTAGTTTTTAGTCCATTGTTTCAAACAAAGGCAACAGCCCTTTCCAAAAACAAATCCCCTTTTTTCCTGGGGACTAGGCTGCCTTCGTAGGACTAACAAATTAGCTACAAGATTAGAAATTACAGTTTAGGGGCCAGCCAAAGGTCCCCTGGTAGCTTCCGAATGCAAGAGTCAACCTCCCCAAATTGCTCCTGGGAATAACATTACTGTTGTAAAGCCTAAGGTTAGTGCTTTCCATATTTTGCAGAACATGCATTCTGATGCACCCGCTGACACCACCCAGATCAGAAATCTGGTTCAACCGGTTCTGTGACCTTACTCCAACAGAAGTCAGCAAGAAAAACCTCACTTCACCCAAGCTATGATCCCATCTCCACCCAACCAATCAGCACTCTCCACTTCCCCACCCACTCCGTGCCAAATTATCCTTAAACACTCTAATCACCAAATGCTCAGGGAGACTGATATGAGTAACAATAAAACTCAGATATCCCACACAGCCTGTCTCCAGTACAGTTAAACTTTATTACAATTCCCCTGTCCTGATAAATCAGCTCTGTTTAGGCAATGAGCGAGGTAAAACTGTTGGGCAATTACAATGGGGCATGTATCCAGCTTGTTCTTCCAGCCTTCCTGACAGGATTATGGTGATCAGCTATTATTGTGCCTAGGTATAAAGCAGAATGAGTTCTGTGGAGCAGGACATTTTTAAAAATATGTGATGTTGGGTCCAGCAGGTCACACCTGTAATCCCAGCACTGTGGGAGTCCAAGGTGAGTGGATTATCTGAGGTCAGGAGTTCAAGATCAGCCTGGCCAACATAATGAAACCATATCTCTACTAAAAATACAACAATTCATTAGATGTGGTGGTGGGTGCCTATAAGCCCAGCTACTTAGGAGGCTGAGGCAGGAGAATCACTTGAACCCGGGAGGTGGAGGTTGCAGTAAGCTGAGATGGCGCCATTGCACTCCAGCCTGGGCAACAGAATGACTCTGTCTCAAAATCAATCAATCAATCAATAAATACAATTAAAATAAAAAATATGTGATGGCTGGCAGAAGATAACAAAATTTATATAAACACTGAAGATGGGACAACATCTCTAATAATTAAGAAAATAAAAGACCCACAGGTGATCCAAATATTGTAGTTATCTGAAAAAAAAAATAAATCTCTTAATATTAAGTTTAAGAAAATGGATACAAAGATAGGAAAATAGAATAAAAATGAAGAATTTTAATAGATATGAACTTTAAAAAACCGTTCATATAGTACTGCAACTAAATGATTGTATATAAATATAGTATGTAAACTATGGGGGGCATCAACTCTTGGCCTCCTAAAAGTTCACTGAAAATTACTGACACAAGGCAGATTGACTGATAGGAGGAAAGTCACACAAATTTGTTTAACGTGTGTACATGGGAGCCTTCAGAATGAAGACTGCAACCTCCCAACCAAATACAGAACTTATATAACATCATGAGGTTATAGAAAGAAGTGGGCTCAGAGGATGGCCAAAAACAAGCTTTAGTTTCAAGATAGATTATTGGGAGGGAGAAAGGAAGAGGCATGACTAGCAAAGGTGTCCTTGTTATGTAGATGAAGCCTCATAGGTACCAGTTTTCAGAGATAATAGAGGTTCTTTTCTATTTTTTTCTTTTCAGACTTTTAAAGATGTCATATGCTTAATCTCTCCTAGATCCTGGAAAGGTGGAAAGGGAAGATCTGGTTGCCTTACTGGGGATTTCCCGCAGAAGTAAATTTCCTCCATCTCAGTCTTCCCGTCCTGTGGCAGCCATTTAAAAACATTTTAGTGCAAAATATATTTCTTTCTATGTATATGAAGTTTTTATATGCATATATAGTTATACAAACCTCATTATTAAATTTTCACAGCAGATGAAAAGTAGCATAATAAATGACTAATGAATAGGAAGATATGTGAATAGAACATAGCCAAATAGAAACACTCAGAAAAGAGAGAATAAAAAGTAATAATAAAAGAGTCTTAGACACAAATGGAGAAAAACATAAGATATATGAAATGAGACTCCTAAAGAGAAAAAAAAATGGAGAGAACATTGCAGAAGTAAAAAACAAATGATTGCTAAGAAATTTCCCAAATTTATTATACATTCATTCACAGACTTTGTAATTTCTGAGAAATCCACAAATGAAACATGAATAAAAAACTATGAGGAATATCTTAATAGGCGTTTGATTTGTTGTAAAATCATAGACAAAAACCTTAAAACCAAACTGAAGGTCAAATGGTGAAAAACTGGGTAAGTGGAAAGAAAAGAAGTTTATTCAAGTGCTGGCAGCCTGGAAGACAACTAGACTCAAGTTTCAAAAAGCCATCTCAAATTCTCAGGCTAGCTAAAGGGATTTTAAGGAGAAGGTAGGATGGAAATTATTTGCAGGTGTGGTGCTGGGCACAGGTCTGCTTATAGTTTTTAATGGATATTTCTAGTAATGAATTATCCAGTGGTTTAATTGACATCATCTGAGCAGGGATCAGGTCATGGATTAACTATACACTGATTTATTCTCAGAAGGAAGAAAATTGCAACTGTGATCTCTGCTTCTTGCCTAAACTGTTTCAAGATTAGCCTTTGAAATGCTCAAACAGGTAGTTAGATATATGTGTAGCAAGAAACAAAGCAAGGGAGGGTTTATTTTTAGACTAAGCTAGCAAATTGGCACCACTAGTTAAAAGCTCCCCACTGTCATTGTTCATTTCATTTCTATGGGATATGAGGATGCTGATTTCATTCGGACTACTTCCTGCTTTCTAGCAGTGTCTGTAGAGGCCTGAAGAATGAAATTTATTTACAGGAGCTGGAAATACTCCTGTGTGTTTGAGCTCACTCTTGAAGTTTCACTCAATGGAGAGTTAAGAACTTCTGGGAAAAGCTAGCCTGTAACTCCATATATGTTGTACAGCAGCAGTATAACCTGCAGCAAAGAAGTATACCTGTTTTTACAATTACATTTAGAATTATAAGTAATTGTTTCCACCAGGAGTGTCTTGACCCAAACCATTATGATAATTATCAGTTCAGTGACATCATAGAGTCATCCATAGCTTTAGTTTCTAAATGTCCTGAAGGGCTGAGGAGATATTTTTTGAATTATCTACAATATACATAGAACATTCAGTTTTTTTTTTTTTTTTTTCTGGAATATACATAGAAGATTCAGGTTTTTTTTTCCTTTTTTTCTTTTTTCTGTTCACTGCAGTCTCTAAAATGACAATCTAAAGGTTGCAGGAAGAGGCAAGTCACAGATTTTTCTTTAGAAATTTCTAGACCCATAATAGTTTTATTTTTATTTTTAATCTGGGAATAGTGAGGGGTTATTTACAAAATATTTGAAGCTTTTATCCATAAGAAAGTCAGCAAGTTTGTTCCCCACTGCCATTTGTACTTAGAGCTTGTATGGGGATATGACAACAGGTTGTCTAAAAGTACCTATTCAACAGGTTACAGGAGGAGCTACGAATAGTTATGATGGTGGTCCTGGCACGTATGTATTGAATAAACATGTATGTAACATATGACCCAGCTTATTTGGGGGATGAGACTATATATAATAATATATAATACAGCTCAACTATAATACAGCTATATGTATATAATAACTGTAATACAGTTAACATTTAACTGTATTACAGTTAACTGTTAACTGTATTACAATTAGTACCTAGTAAAGATCTTTTAAGGACACAAAGACACTCAAGTATGCAATTTATGTAAACTGGCCAAGATTAGCCCATTATTGGTGGTCCTTTTATCAGGAGAAAGTTACTGAAATCCATCTTTTGTCTAATTAAAGCTGCAGTTATGGCTGGTGGAAAGGGGATGGGGGTCAGTTTCGTCAGCATCTGGTGGAGTTATAAATGGTTTCAATATTGCTTATCTTGAGACCAGTGCTTGCTTAGCTGCTAGGGAAAAAAACAAAGAAAACAAAAAAAAAAACTTTGTGGCAATTAAACACAGTTAAGTTTTGAAGTGTCAGAGTGCCATATTTAACCCTTACATGGTGCATTCTTGGGTCCTGTTTATAATTTGTTATCTTATTGTCATAAAGAGCCTATTTTGGCAGTCCTAAGATCTCTATTTTAACCTCAATGCTAGTCAGTTGTTGTGTTTAAACGATAAAAAGGAGGGGGTATACTGAGGTATGTCTGGCCTCCTTCCCAGGATGCCGCTATCATGGCCAGGAACTACGTTTTTAGGTTTGTTTGTTTTTCTCTCTTGGGGTAAGTTCCTTGACCAAGAGGGGGATGGGTGTTCTATTCAGTTGGTGGGGGCCTTAGGATTTTATTTTTTAGTTTATAGTCTTTCTTTTTCAGTCAAAATATGTCAGAGATGACATTTTTCGACCTATATCGTCAGGGTGTGGTGGCTGCCTGCTCTGGTCTACCTTGTCCTAAGGAGGACTCCTATGGCTAAGGGAAGTAGAGCCAAAATAATTACAGCCAGTTGAACATTATAAGCCTGACAGAAGTGGACATGGGCAGGCACTCATAAATCCTTTAAACATTTTCTACATGAGAGTCAAAATGCAAGGTTAACACGTTGACATAAGCAGTATGTGTTGAGCCATCTGCTGTTTAGGTGTCTGTGTGCCTGTCTTTGATATGGAGGGTCTGAACTAATTATATCTTTCAAAATCATCTCTGACACTCGCATGTGCCTATCTCTTTTGCTGTAGTAACTGGGCTCATACTGTTATCAGTATAGCAGAATACATGACTCTTAGCAGCTACATAAGAGGTTTTCTGATTACACTGAAAAATGAAGATAAGGCCAAGAGTACAGAATCAAATTACACTAGAGAAAATATTGTTTTTTTTTAGATCTTTAATATAAAATATTTCAGCATCAGGTCATAACAGTAGTTAGAACCACAGGGGCAAAAATTACAGAAGATGGCTGATAAAAAAGTTGAGAGAATGTGTTATTGTCTTAGGCCTTATCAAAGACAGAAAAAGTTGAAAGCAGCGAAATTTGAACTTTTGAGATGTGAATCTGAGAAGTTTTCAAATAAATAAAAGTTTATAGAATTAAAAATAAAAATATCTTATAATTTTATTAAGAGAAACTTAATACCTTAAGAAAACCTTGTTTTAACACAGAGGATCAATAATTAAAAAATTATTGTATAAATATATGTATTTAAAAATTATAGCCAACCTAATTATGTACGTAAATGTTTAAACATTTCTTTTTTATAACTTTTAAAGTCCATAATTTGTATTAACCTTTAAATAATTTTTAAACTTTTTAAATAAAAACATAATTTTACATCTTTTTATAATTAATTTCATATTAAAAATAATTTTTAACCATTTTTAATGTCTATGAACATAAGATGTTCACCTAAGTAAGTACCTTAAAGTTAAGCAGATGGCTTTTGCTGATTACTGAGAGGATTGAGCTGTTTTCATTAAACCAATGATCTTAAATTAGTCTTAGTCTTAGTTTTGTCATGGGTTTTGTAGCTATCATCTTAATCAACCAGAATACAACCCAATGGGCTCTTAGGTAGAATAAAAATTGAGCTGATATTTTGAGGGTAGGGAACAAAGGAGCAGAAACACACCAAAGAAACAGAGTACTACCAGACACAGTCCCCAGAGAGGGAGACTGGAAAGTTAAAAAATCTTATCTCAAACCAGTCAGTACTGCAAACAACATACGTTACTGAGTCTGTCCCGCAGATTCTGGGCAAGTGAGGAATGAACAGAGTACACTGACACAAGTATTTTGCCTGTGAGCATGGTTAGGGGACCACAAGGCTTATCACTGCAGAGGAGAAAGTGCAAGTGTGGCCCTGATAAGGCAGAGATGCTTGCATTTATTTATTACAGATTTAATGACAAAGGCCTGGAGTAAACACCATTTGTGGGTAATTAACATTGTCGACTCCCAAGTAGGGGACAGTCCTGCTTGTAGATGATCAAAGGTTGGTTTCTGGAGAAATAGGTGAACAAACTTATCTAGAGAAATGTCTTTGTACTCCCTTGTTGTCTGCCCTCTGCCATTAGCTCAAAGTAAGAGGAATACACTGTCTTCAGCCATAACCCTTTCCCGAAGCTTTTGAAAAACCTCCCAGCCTTCCAAGGTTTGCATCTTTCCTATAATTTTTTTTTTTTTTTTTTTTTTTTTTTTTTTTTTTTTTTTTTTTTTTTTTTTTTTTTTTTTTTTTTTTTTTTTTTTTTTTTTTTTTTTTTTTTTTGAGACGGAGTCTTGCTCTGTCTCCAGGCTGGAGTGCAGTGGTGCAATCTTGGCTCACTGCAAAATCCGCCTCCTGGGTTCAAGCGATTCTTCCGCCTCAGCCTCCCGAGTAGCTGGGACCACAGGCATGTGCCACCACACCAGGCTAATTTTTTTGTATTTTTAGTAGAGACGGGGTTTCACCGTATTGATCAGGATGGTCTCGATCTCTTGACCTCGTGATTCACCCGCCTCGGCCTCCCAAAGTCCTGGGATTACAGGCGTGAGCCACCGCGCCCGGCCCCTTGCCTATAATTTTTCCCACCACTCTGACCTATATCCTACATCTCCCCCTTTTCTGTTTTTTGCATAAGGTTTTCTTGATTGAAGAGTACGGATGTGTACAGCAACAGGTTTGTCAAGTGCAGCAGTTTTAACTTGTGTCCCTGCTTTGCATCCTAGAATTAGTAAACAGTATAAGACAAACATGAGTATAATCAGTAACATTATTTTCCAATCAAGGAGTGACCTGTAGTGTTATCTGGCACCTTAGTCCAATGTGTACCATTAATGAGGGACCCCCACTGGTGGTATGTCAATCCCTCCTAACCAAGCAGTCGGCTTGCTAGAGGCTGGGAAGGGAATGTCTCCCTAAATAACAGGGCAAAAAAGACAGGCAGATCTCAGAGATGATCCCAACAGAGTGTAGCAGGTACGGGTTGCAGGCAGAGTGAGAGAATAAGAAACATTAATACCTTATGAGATTTGCAATGTACAACAGAGAGCATAGCAAGGAACAAATTATCTGGAGTGAATGGTATCTGTGTCTTGAGCAGAATTTGCTCAGTCTCCTGAGTTGTCTTTGTCAGCACTCCCCAGGTAATGTCCAGGGCTTGTATTGCCTGAGGAGGCTGCATTATCTGGGGCTGTGAGTCCCGCAGGATCATTTCCTTCATTTCTGGTACTGGGTTGGGTCCCAGCCACACCATGGTATGGTTTGATGTGTGGTGCTGGAATCCAAAGAGGGCCCCAGAGGGTGTGAACACAGGCATATCCTCTTCCCCATATTAGCAAATCGTTTGAACCACACCATGTATTACTATTCACATCTTTCCATAAAACTGTGGGTTTTATGTCTTGAGAGGTTTTAGCAAAGTGTCTTTCTATAGCTGATTAAAATTTATCATTTATATTTAAGAAATTAAGGGTAAATAAGGCTTGTGCTAGTAATGTTGCAGGGTCCTTGCTCATATTCCCCCTTTTTTGTTTTCTGAGCATATTTTTAAGGGTGGAGTGGGCATGTTCTTCTATGGCCTGTTCTTGGGGGTTATACGGGATGCCTGTGGAATGTTGGATGTTTCATGTGTGACAAAATTGTTAGCTGGCATAAGCTGGGGCATCATTAGTTTTAATTTTTGTGGGCTGCCCCATAAACACAAAAGTTAAAATATGTTTAATGACATATTGGGTGGACTGTCCAGGAAGAGCATGTACTCTAATTAGGTGAGAATTGGTATCAACAGATAAATGCACATATCTTAGTTTTCCAAATTCAGGGAAGTGTGTAACATCTGTTTGTCATAACGGATTAGGCTCTAGTCCTCTAGTGTTAACACCTATAGAAGGAGGGGATGTGCCTGTGAGCTGGCAATCAGGGCAATGCAGGATAATTTGTTTGGCTAGTTTCTGGGTAAGCTGAAATTGTTTAGTTAAGTCTCCAGTTTTGGTGGAGAAAGTGATGTGATTGGGTGGTTTGGTCAAACAGTGATGTCATAACTTATAGGTAGGTCTGCTTGATCACTGCCATAAGCCCGTGGGCCAGGTAGTGAGCTGTGGGCTCGAATATGTGTGATAAAAATAGGATGTGTTCATAGATCTAGCAATTGCAGAATTTGAAGAAAAGGGGCACACAGGGTGCGCTCAAGGGTAGACTTAATGAGGGCTGTCTCAAGGTTCTGCATTAAATAAACAGAGTAAGCAGAATCGCTAACAATATTGATGGGTTGAGTGGGAAATGTTTCCAGGGCCAATCTTAAGGCTCCAACCTTAGCTCTCTGAGTACTAGTAAATCCAGAATGAGTGAGAAAATTATGTGGTTCCCACCAAGTAGCTGCTTTTCCTATTTTACCAGAGCCATCAGTAAAAAGTGTTAAAGTGTTAGGTATAGGGGAGCGAACTACTTTTGTAGGCATAATTGCAGGAGTACAAGATAAGAACTGAAGTAGTTTGTCAGTAGAAAGGGCATGCTCTATATGGCCTGCATAACTACAGAGAGTGCTGTCTGAAGATCTAGAGATAGGGCCAATACTGCTCCAAATTGCTTTTTACTCAAAGGAATTCTTATGACATCAGAGTTATAACTTAGCAACAGATTGCATCATCTGTGGTCCATATAGATAACTTTACTAACTAGATGGATATAGGGATATAGTGTTTTAGTCCTAGTATGTGAGCAAAAAATCCATTCCAGGAAGTGTAGCCCTGGGGCCATCTGTCCTATTAATCCTGCTGGGGAACATTCAGTAGGAAAAACAAGCAATTGAACTGAATACTGTAGGTCTATGTGATCTGGTTGCCTCTGAGAAATAGCTTGCTCTATTTCTTCAATTTCCCTTTTTGCTACAGGAGTTAAATACCTGAGAGCATCTAGGGCTGTATTGCCTTTTAAGATAGAAAACAGGTTTTATAATTAATCTGTAGTTATGCTCAAAGTGGGGTGAAGCCAGTTAATATCACCCAGTATGGGGAGGAAGGCAGCAAATCACACTGCCGTGTGTGTACCTATGCAACAATCTTGCATGTTCTTCACATGTACCCCAAAACCTAAAATGCAATTAAAAAAATGGAAAAAAATAATATCACTCAGTAATGTTTGATAATTATTTAAGTTATGTTGGTTGCTAGTATTTAATTTAACCTTCTGGGGTCTTACTGACCGAGAGTTAGCATGGATCCAAGATATTTCCAAGGAAAGGGCATTTGTACTTTTTCAGGGGCTATGATTAAACCTCTTAACTGTGTATTCCTTGGGACAGAGGCATAGAAACTTAGAAGTACTGGCTTTGTTGGGGCTGCTAATAAAATAACATCTATAAAATGAATAATCTTGCAATTAGGAAATTCTTTTCTACTAGGGAGCAAAGCCAGATTTACATGATGCTGACACATGGTAGGACTATTCAGCATTCCTTGAGAAAGCACTTTCCAATGAAATCCACCAGCTGGCCTTTCATTATTGATAATTGGTATTATAAACGCAAATTTTTCTCTGTTGTATTCTGCCAGGAGAATAATATAAAAGCAACCTTTTAAGTCAACAATGACTGTAGGCCAATTTTGAGGGATCACTGTAGGGGAAGGGAGTCCCTGTTGAAGGGGCCCCATAGGTTGCAGATTAGCATTAATAGCCCATAAGTCATGCAAAAACTCCATTTGCCACATCTTTTGAGAATGATCAAAATGGGCAAATTTCAACGGTTGTTTGATGGTTCTATATGGCTGGCTTTTAAGTGCCCCTCAACTAATTCATGGGCTCATTGTAATTTCTCTCCATTTAAAGGCTACTGTTCTATCAAAATAGGATTTTGAAAGAAACACGTTGGGGGTAGGCAGAGAATAACAACAAGGGCCATTATTAGAATAGTCTTTGCTGTTCACATATTCATCAAATTTTGCCTCCAGAGGAGGTATTGACTGCCATCTAAAGTTGTTTTAGCTAGCACTAACCAGTCCCATAGGGTCATATAGTTGTCTACTATGGTCTCAATCCTTTCATAAATGGGCTAGCGGCTTCATTTTCTCTAACACTTTTTCTTATCTCTTTATAAGCATCAAAAAAAAATGGGTTCATATACCTGATTGCCTTGTCAATCTTGCCTCACTGGGAGGGCCAAGAGCTCCCCTTCTGATGCCGCTTTTCTAAGACAAGATTCCATAGCTGTAGTGTATCTTTTGTCATTTATCCAATTTATTGGGTGAGGAGGCACAGGAGAAACCTCTTTTTCCTCTGTGACACTTTTACATGGTAATGGTGGGGCTAAGGGAGAAGGAGGAGACGGTAAGGTAGGTGACGGTTCCTCCTCCCTTCCATTTTTAGGCTCTTCTGTGTAGAGCAGGACCAAAGCAGCCTTGACTAAGGCACATAACGTTGAAGATCTTACTGGGAACTCTTGCCCTTTGCATGATATTATTTAAGATTTCTCCTCACTTGTTTCCAGAGCTCTACATCTAGCGTTCCTTCTTCTGGGAACCATGGATTATGGGAAACAACAGTTTTTTTTTTGGGTCTCTTATGTGAGCCTGTGAAACCAAGGCTCCCCTAGCTTTAAGCAGCTGTTTCAATATTTTTATATACTGTTTTTGTTGAGCTGATAACTGTTGTCCCATTATGAAACCCTAGCTTGAAGAATTCCCTCAAATTTGGAAATCTCAAGCAGGCACCAATGACTTACTGACTTACTGACAGTGCAGTTTCTTCACCTTTGTTTTCGAGGGTTCTGTTGTGATCCATTACAGCAATCCTCACACAGGGCGCACCAGCTGCCAAGTGATGAATGAACAGAGTATACAGACACAGATACTTTGCCTGTGAGTGCAGCTAGGGGACCACACAGCTTACCACTGGTGACAAGAAACTGCAGCCCAATAAGCTGGAGATGCTCACATTTATTTAGTACAGATTTAATGACAAAGGCCTAGAGCAAACACCATTTGTGGGTAATTAACATTGTCAACCCCTGAGTAGGGAGCAGCCCTGTACACAGATGATCAAAGTTGGTTTCTGGAGAAACAGGTAAACAAATTTATCTAGGTAAATTCCTTTGCACTCCCTTGTTATCTGTCTTCTGCCATTAGCTCAAGGTAAGAAGATTAAGCTGCCTTCAGCCATAATCATTTCCCAAAGCTTTTGCAAAACCTCCCGGCCTTCCAAGAAGGTTTGCGTCTTTTCTATAATTTTTCCTACCACTCTGACTGATATCCTACAATACGGTAGGTCCAAAGGGCACAGAACCAAAATGGCAGAGACAGAGGATTTCTTGTGTGCATATCAGTTTAGCTTAAGCAGCCCTGAAGCCTGTCAGCTTCCCAATTCTCATATTCCTTGCACCAGTGAAGTGTTGCAGGCAGCTGATGCCACAATGGAGAAAGAACAAAGGATACCTGAGATAAAAAGTTCTTGGCATCTCCTAAGATATCTTAAGAATCCTAGCTGTGGGGTCAGCTATCCATGAGCAGTTGTCACCCTGCCCATAGTGTGAACAGGTAAGCCCTGACACTGCCTTGGCCAGTTACTCCATCTGTTTGAACCAGAGAGGCTGGATACCTGAGGCCTATCATCCTGTGCTGAATGCTAGATAATTATAAGTAAACTCAGTTTCAGCTGCTCCCTGCTTGATGAAAGAAAGCAGGATATTTATGTGCTAGCAACTTTAGAGATGGCTAGACTCAAGTCTCAAAAAGCCATTTAAGATTCTCAGGCTGGCTAAAGCGATTATAAGGGGACAGATGTCATGGAAACTACATGCAGAAGTGGTGCAGGGTGCAGGTCAGCTTGTTTTCCATTGATTATCCTGAGTACTGGACCATTTGCTGGCCTAGCTGGCAGCATCTCAGTAGGGGTCTGGTTATGAATTAACTGTGTACCAATTTCTTCTCGTAAGGGAGAAAATTGAAACTGTGATCTTCACTTCATGCTTGGATTGTTTCAAGATTAGCCTTTGGAATTCTCAAGCAAATAGGTAGTAAATATATGTGTAGCAAGAAACAAAGTGAGGGGGGTTACTTTTAGACTAAGAAAGCCAATTGACTCTACCCTTTATAACTTCATCTAGAAAAACAAAGGAAAAAAGCACTAATGACAAAAATTTGTTATGAGAATAGAAATAATGACACACCCTACTAATATTAAACAGAAAGCAAATATTATAAACAGTATTATACTAATAATTTGACATATTGCCAATATTGTTATAAATAAAACTCAGATAAATTTGTGAAATAAAATTACTAAAACAAACCAAAAAACAGTTAAAAATATTGCAGAAAATAAAAATCAATGGATAATATAAAATGTTCTCACAAAGAAAACCAAAAGCCCATGTATATTCACTGTTGAATGCTTTCACATTTTAAAATATATATAATTAAAAATAAACTTATACAAACTCTTTAATAAAATAGAAAATAGAGAATGGTTTGCAACTTACTGTAGGAAGACAGGATAACATTGCTTTAAACAATAGACATGGATATGATGAGAAAATCAATTATCACCCAAATCTTTCATAAAAATAAATGACAATATAAAAAGTAGCAAATCAAATGCACTGAGGTATAAAAAAGAATAATACATTATGAACAAATAGGATATATTCCAGGAATTCTCATGTAATTTATCACTAAGAAAAATGAGAGAGAAAAAACTAGTTCCTGGCAGAAATTATTCTGGCATAGTGTATCAGTGAGGCCTTGCTTGGTATTGTTAGAAGCTGGCCTGGTAGACACTGGCTTTTCTGATCTCTTCTTTAACATAAAAATTCCACAGAATACTAACATCAGACAAAACAACTCTGTGACCACGAAGGACCAAGAAAAAAATAAGAATGTTTACAATCACTTCTGAACACAGACAAAATCATGAACATCTGCCCAAATCCCCAAAATGATCCCCCACTTCTGTATGTTGATTAATATGAATGACAGCTGCCACATTCTCAATCACAACTTTAGCCTTAGTTCATTTTCTTAGATGTTCTGTTGTGATCATTCTCAAGCTGCTAAAAACCCTAAGTAAGTCTTTGTCATGTAACGGTCATTGTTATGTTTACCAGAATCTGTGATTATCTGTTATACAGGGTGATGCGTCATGAAAACTATACTGTAATATCTCATTATTAAAAAGTAAATCTACTCCTCCAAGGACACTTTACAGTGCATTTTAATATTTCTAAATAAAATTTTTTTCTTTATATGGCAGAATAATGTAGTTAATCAAACTAGTTGGTGTTTTAAGATGTTTAATACACTCTCTGGGGTTTTGTTTGCTCCTGTTAAAGACATTGATAAATTTAATCATTTCAGTGTGGATTCGTCAGCTTTAAGATAGTTATATTAATACTTGTTCTCCACCAAGTACCAGAGATAATGTGAAGAATAATTAAATTAAAAATGTGGAGTTTCTTGCATAAAAATCACTAAACAGTATAATGTTTGGCATCATTGCTGTGTTAACGCTAGGAAGAAGCGTTTCTTGACAGAGTTGCTTTAAATGATTTATCTCAATGTGTTCATCTGAGATTCTGCTAAGACTTGGACAGCAGGACAGGTAATATAACACACGAAAGAATCTGGAAGTAGACCGAACTGTAAGTGAAGGAAATTGTCTGTTCTTATGGATGACATTTTATGTTTTATATATAAGTGAAGCACTCAAGAAACATTGACACAGTCCTAGGATACTTTAAAAGTATAGATTAATCTATAAAATACCACTTCTGGATTAAAAATTCCAAGCCAAACGAAACTGCACTTAAGGTTTCCATTTTAAACCTGCAATAGAAAAGAAGATAGACTCTTAAAATAATGGACACAAATAAAACTGCACTTTTAAGTACTTACCCTCTTAAGCTTGCAACACATATCATCATTCACAGGAAGAGATAAAAAGCCATTTTTAACCAACATTGAGTCACTTACTCAACACTCCCTTTGCTGATATAAGCCTGGAGATTTAAAACAATAACCATTTTCCTGAAAATTTCATGTTAACAGCAGGGTATTACACATCTTTTTTACAAAAAAGAGGATAAACAAATAATATTATAAAAGACTAAATCATAGAATGTTGGAATTCTAATTATTTTTAATGTAATGTTTTTCTTATGTTACACCGATCAGTAAGTGTGAATATATATTTTGTAAACACTAAATGCAAAAGAAAATAAAGCACTCATAGTTTCATATTTTTGCTTTTTTCTCTAAGTTTAAAACGTTTGAGGATAGTCATTAAGACTGGCAGTTTGTTTGCCTGTGTATGCGTGCATGTGCACTTGGTCCCAAACAAATCTGAATGCATAATCAGAAGTTTAACATCTCAATTAAAAAATCATTTAAAAATGCTATAGCAAGATTTATTTGCTCTAGTTGTGCTATTATTTTTCTTTTTTCCTGACAGTTTTTCTCTCACATTTTTTGTTAGCTTTCATTAAGTTCTCTCCTTAGATCTGAAATAAAACAAAAAAAATGCAGGCTCAGTAAATGTTCTCAGAGCACACAAAATTTGATCAGTTACTACCTAGTGTCTATGCCAATAATAAATGCTTCAATGACACGGAAGCTATTCTGCCTGGTTAGTAATTAGTAGGCCAAAAATATGGATTAATTGCTTGAATGCAATGATTCTCAAACTTCTTGTGACTGTAAGAACTTTCTGAAACACTTACCAAAACTGCAGGCTCAGTGCTTTCACAATAGACAATAAAATAGACATTAAGGAGGTAATGTCTGGGAATCTATATTAAAACAATTCTCAGCATCACCTAAGGGTGTGATAAAAGTGTGGCAATCCAGACCCACTAATTAAGATCCTATGTGTTAATAAGATATCCAGGTAAATCATATACACATTAAAATTTAAGAAACATTTCTTGATCATATTCTTTCACTAATTTTAGATGAATGAAACCTTTTTGATTATTTTTATGCCTAAAGTACCTTCATTACCTGTATACTTTATATGAAATAACATAATACAGACTATCTGGTTCAAACTTCTCATCAGGAGACTAAGACCCAGATACAGATTTTGATGATCAAATGGGTCTTGATTTCATCTCTTACTCTTATTATCTTCAAAGTTGTTTGTCCTTTACAAAACTCTCTTTCCTAGTATAAACATTCAAGGAAATCCACAACTTGGTATCCATTGCTATTTTCAGCAAACTTCTGATAGTTCCTTTATATTCATTCCTTTTCCTATTTCCTATATATTCATTCCTATGATTCCTATTTATTCACTAATTGAGACACTGATATTTGCTCTGGTAACATATTAAACTCTCTCACTAATAGCCAATTTAGATCACTCCCATCTAAAATCAGTATCACACATATCAGTCTTTGATTACTAAGGTTATATCATAAAGACAGAAGAGCATAGTCCTATCAATAGTCATCAAATTAAATCCTGCACACCTTTCAAAGTTATTAGGTTACGATTTTCTCCCTAGTGCATTCTCTAATGATTCAGCCATGAAGGGACTCCTGTCTCCTTCCTGGAATCACCTTTGGCAACACTTATGGTAGGTGTCTGTTGCTGCTGTAACAAATCAGCACCACCTCTGCCACTTAACACAACACAACATTTTTTTTCTTTAAGTAGAAGAGGTCCAAAGCCTAAAATCAGTGTGCCAGAAGAGTTGTGTTTTCCTTGAAAGGCTTTATTAGAGAATGTTTCTTTGCCTTTCCCAGATTCTAGAGGCTGTGGTCCCTCTCTCAAATCACTCTAACTTCTTTCTGTCATCACACTGTCAATCTTTCTATCTCCTCATTTAAAGACCTTTGGTATTATGTTGGCTTTCTCTGGATAATCCATTATAATCTTCCCATCTCAAAATCCTGAATTTAATCACATTTGCAAAGATCCTTTTGCCATATACGATAATATGTTTACAGGTCCTAGTGAGACATCTTTTGGGGGGTCATTTATTCAGTCTACCACAATGTTCTATATCTATTATGATACTGATCACTCATAATCTATCAGAACTAATTGGTCTCTATTAGGAAGAAAGAAAAAAAAGACTGAAAAGAAAGACACACACAAAGAGAGACGTAGTCAGAAAATTAAATTCAATATAAGTAAATAAAATGTTATTTTAAGGGGGTTGCCTTTGATAATTAAATGAAATTTAAAGACTTTAGTTTTCTGAAGTGTGAATTTCCTGTTAGGTTAACATGCTCTAGTTGGAATGAATTATTTTGCTGCCCAGCACTTTTTTTGTTCTGGAAAAAGAAAAAACAATAGCAGCCTTCCTTTTTTAAAAAATTTAGTTAAACTATTCAACCCTGATCCAATATTTATTTGCAAAATGAACCTGTAGTTCTAACCATGGTAATTACTTAAATATAGGTGGTCACACCTGGCTGATCACAATATCCCAATATTCCTGTGCAGTAGCTGAGAGAAAGTTTACTTCTAGTGGCATTTACATGCTGCAGATTTTGGGGCAATCATTCACCTGACAGAATAAAACAGCCAGCTCTTCATGTTCTTTAGAACTGAAGGTACGCTCAAAGCCCCTTGGCCCCAGAGACAAGTAGGCATAGCTGACACTGAGAATGAAGATTATCGCTACTCTGCATTCATGGAACTGCTGGACTCTAGTCACTATGAGGTTGAATTTCAGTACTTGTTTGCTTTCGCTAGCTTAGGCACCTATGAAGCATAAGTAAGTCATAGCCAATAATCTGTGGGCAAGACTAGCTATAGTGATGATAACCAGATGTACAATGGAGAACAAAGAACGATAGGGAAACAAAGTTTTGAAAATCTGTCACTCTTTAACATCAAGCAGTTGCTACCTGCAGAGGCTGTGAAGGAGCTGTGCCTGCTGCTGCTGATTAAAGAGTCCCTCCTGCTTCCGTCTCTGAAATTTCTTCTTAAGAGTGGAGATGAGCCTCTGCAAGAGATGGCACTGGAGCAAACTGCAACTGTTACTACGGTAAACAGTTCAAATTGTGACCAAGAAGTCCTTTCCTTGCTCTTGGATGCCAAGCTGCTGGTGAAGTGTGACCTCACTCCCTTAAATCCACATATGATTGACCACCTCTAGGCCAGCCTCCAGCAAGGGCTTTGGGATGAGGAGGAGCTGGGCAACACCTGTGGGAGGCTGGCCAAGAAGCTGAAGTTGGGGTGCTCCTTTTGGCTGTGAGGGGGACTCCTTGGGCCTTGACAATGTTTCAGCACAGCCCACAGTGCAAAACAGCACTGGGTGTGAGCAGCCCTCTGGTGGCCTGTACTGCTGGGTAGAAAAAAGCATCTGGAGCTCAAATTGTATGAGCCCCAATCTATTGGCATCTTCCACTCTAGTCTTGTAGGAAAAGCTAGGGCAGGTGGCCTGATGTTATGCTGTCTTGTTCTGCCTCAGATTAAAGAGTAATTCTGATGTCTGTTTATCTATCATATTTATGCTGAACATACCTAAGTAGCAGTGTAAGAGGTCTGCATCTAGCCATCTTTCTTGAACTTTTTTTTGAAAATCTTTTTTTCTTGCTTATTCTCTATAAATAAAAGATGGACCTCAGTCTAATTTACGATTTTTTTCTTATATTCTAGAATTATACACAAAGGCTAACCTCTTATGCTTTGAATATCTTATTATTCAAATAGGATTACTAATCCTTGGTATAGCATGACTTAGAAGATTAAACTGTTTATAGCATTTAAATCAGAAATATATGCTACCTTGGATACCTTAATGCCTGTTCATTGATTCCTTTTTAAAAATATGTATCGTCTTCAGTTTCTTCCAAACATATTTCGAGAGTGAGACATTCTAGCTCTTGGTGAAAAAAATGATGGAGCCGTATTCTACTATTCTATTTGAAATCATCCTGTTTTCATTTTAGGCTATTGGTAAAGCAGGCTGGCTGCCTTAATTTTCCCCCAAATTCTACTTAGGATAACCTTAAAGAAATCACAATAGTTTCTTTTCAGCAATTAAAACATTTGGGTTTTCATAGTGTGCATGGTCTAGAAAGAAGTGAGAAGCTTAGGTGTTGGTATTGAATCATGGTGAACATTGCTGGCTCCAAATGTACAGTTTGACTGCTGCAGCATCAACATAAATGAACTGTCAATGAAGACCTAGCAGATGGATCAAATAAAAGTAGAAAGCATAATATAAACTTTGTTTTCATCTATGTTTAAGTTTCGTTTTGTGTAAAATGTTGCTAGAGTATAAAAATGTATATCAGAACATGAGAATCACAAATATTTAGAAAACTATCAGATAAAAAATATATTCATTATTAACATTGTCTTTGTGTTTGTGAACTACTTAACAAGAATACGAATAAATTTAGTGTAGCAATTTAAATCTGAGGAAGAATAATCTGTTTTATTAACAAATATATATGAATAAGTAAAGTGTATTACATGTTGGACAAAAATAATGTATTGGCCCATCTCAGAGAGATGATACTTTGGGTATGTAAATAAATGTGTTGTGGAGAAGAAAGGTATGGCCCAGGACCTGGTTAAGGCAAAAAGAAAATTCAACTCTTTACTAAGCAGTGAGATAGAAAATGCCTGATTCACAGCTACTATGGACCTTCCTACTACACACTAAAAAGTAATTTTCTAATGCTATATTTTTCTGACCACATCTTTCATCTCATGGAACTTAAAATGATTTATTTTGTGAGAACTTACCTTCACTTCTCAAATTAAGTAGTTTCAGATTTAAAAATAAAAGGAGTGGACTTAAAAGTTCACAAATGTGAAGTAGAAAGTTTTAGAGTTCCAAGTTTAATATGATGCATTTAGATAGTACATGCAGATATGATCAAAATGTCTCCATTAGTTTTTAAGAAAGCACTCAGGCTGGCCATAATTGCAGATAGATTAGCTACACACTTTAGGGTTAAAATTCAGATTCTCAGAATACTGTTTTATCTTTGTTAAAAAGTCAAATTTTAAGATAGTAATTTGTAATGCCTAGAACCCCCACAAAATACAAATAAAAATAGGAGTATATATACTCTATATTACATTTGTTGTTATATTAACAATTCTGTTGAGAGCACAAAATTTATTTTAAAAACTTGAATATCCAGAGGAAAGAGAAATTAGTTCTGACATATGAAAAAATGTTAGCAGCTTCTGATGATTGCTTTGTAGCTTCGCTGGCAATAAATGCTACTATGTGCTTTTTGGCTATAATTATTTTGGCATAAACTTTCTTTCTTTGACTCTAATTGATATAGGGAGTGTTTTTGAAATCCTCTGTTAAAATGTCAATCTTGAGTTACACTCTCACAAGCTCTTACAAGACATGAATAAAGAAACTGAAATATTTTTAGATAAGAAACTTTTATGTACGCTGTTGCATACTTGTTTTCCAATGTTAAAAAAAAATACACCAATTACTTTCTACTTTCCACTGACTCTTAGAAGCCTAAGGTCACATTTTCATCACAGCAATAGTATTACTAAGTCATTCTTCAAATCATTATCTCATTCTAAGCCTAAAATACACTTATGATTCTATCGATTCTCTTTTCATGAATCAATAAATGTTTCATATTGCCAACTTACTGTGTTTAGGAAATATCTTCACTAATTATCCCATTGCATATTAATAACCCATCAGATTGATTTATGTATTATCCCTATATATAGTCATGCAGTTGTAATCATTGTTGTTATAATTCTAGCTTTATAATTTACTTAAATCTTTTTTGCTTATAAATAGATTTAAATGATGTGTTTATATTGCATTACATATACTGTTTGGTTTCCCTATTCAATTGTGAGTGTCTTAAAATCAGAGGCTATTCCATATAAGTTATTATATTTTATTTTATTTCTTCATCCATAAAACACAACAAAAGTACAAACATAGATAACCATGATAACTGTGTTAAATTTGATTCACAAATGTTGTAAGAGACATATTGAACTTTAAAAAATTTACTCAAAGACAAATATTGAAAATTTAAGTGATACAAGTATTTACATTTTATATTTAAATACACCTGTAAACTAGTTGAACTCAAATTAACTTTATTTGCTGGGTTCTTTGCTGCGAAGCTTTGTATAAAACCTGAGCACTCCATTTCATATCTGAAATCTTTTAAAATTTCTATTTTATCAATTCAAGAATTGATCCATAAATGGTAGTCAATTCTTAATCTTCTTTTTATGTTTAGAATTGGGTTTTCATGCCTGCTGTCAGTTAAAAATGCTAAAACCTGGAATATACCATGAATTTTGACACAAAATTTAGAATTCAGGATTGAAACTCAAATGCACTCTTTTTCCAAACAATTCAGAAAAGTTGTGTTTGTTTTTTTGCACAACTTTTACTCGTTACCTTACTTTATTTCCTTATGTTTATACATGTTATGTTTATATTTATTTCTGTTTATAAATATAAGTAAATATAAACATATTGTGTTTATATTTATTTCCTTATGTTTATATTTATTTCTGATTCACAGTCATTTGTTTTCACACTTCATGTTATCAAGACAGACCATGCCCAAATTAAAAGATATTATAAAATCTGAAATGAGATCTAAGAAAAACAGTGCTTTTAAATTTCACAAACATTGTCATTTGTGCATAGTAGAATAAATTGTATTAAAAGTCAAACAACAAGTTGAGCACACTGCTTTGGCAGACTAGTTAACTCAACAAGGCACAAATGATGCAAACTTTTGATGGCAAGGACCTCTGCTAAAAGATTAAATGCAAGAGCAGTCCTTACTTTGAAGAGCCTTGAGTCCAGTTATTCAGTAATAATTAGTTCTCAACTTGCTGAAAGTTATCCCCAGGGGCAAAATAAATAGATTATATATTAAGTTCCCTGGAATGCATAACTCTTAACCTCATAAACATAGTTTACATTTTTCTATGATAAAAACACTTTTTATTTCCTTTCATAAGCAGACAAGTAGACACACAGAAATAAATTCACAGCCTTAATTTCTTTGTTCTGTGATTAATATGTTCTCATTTTACATGCTATTTGATAATACTCCTATGGAAAACGTTAAAAATTGAGCTGAGGTATTACCAGTATGCTCAACTAACAAAATAGTTAATAACATTTATAATTCAGACAGAATATATAAAAAACAATGAACTGCCTAACACAGAAATTCCATATTTTACACTCATATTTTTTTCTCTTTCTCCTTTCCGTTGGGTTTATTTGTCATAAAGGGTGAAACTGACACTTAAGAAGGTGAGTTGAGTACTTTGTTCTCTCCCACACAAAGGACATCTTGAGTAGAAACATTTATTGCCAGTTTGGTAATCTCTCTACTGCTGTTGAAAAATTAAAAACAAAAAAACAAAACAAAACAAAACCTTGTTGGATTTTTACTTCCAATGTAAAATCACTGGATTTAAATGGCACTTAAAAAATAATAATTTTCTTTCTGCAAACAAGTTTATAAAAAGAGGAAGTTTTGGCTTATGTAAAAGAGATGAATGAATACAAGACTTCTGTTGGAGGGATTTATGATATGTATTTAGCATCTTAGACAACATAATAAATCACTGCCAGAGTCGATGTGAAAAATACATTAGGTACCATTTGTTTTTCATCAGCCTATCTGAATTCTTTTCAGATGTCATTTTCAAGATTTATATATCAGTGTTACTTCATATAATAAAAAGTCTATTGCTGATTATACAAAGAACTTTCACATATAACATTGCCATCCTTTTAATTTTGAGACTGCTCACATGGATACTACCAGCTTCATTGTGAATCACTGAAAAAGATGACACATGCCAAGGAATCCAAAGAGAATGCAATAATGATAAATGCAAGTTATTACAAATCTCTGTGTAGCTGAATATCACATATTGACATTTTCTTTTTAGGCAGCACTGGTGAATCAAAGTTAAGTATTCCTTTTACTTCCATAAAGGTCCTTGTCTATCATATGTTGTGTATATTGTGAAATTCACTGATAGTTTTCTGTGTCCAGCATAGTTATATCTTCATTAGTCTTACATCAGATATAAGCTCCTGATGATTTTATTCTGTCAACATAATACTCTATGTGTAATGATACATAACAAATAATGATAAAATTAATTTTAATGATGGTGATGTGAAATAGAGGAAGAAGACCACAGCTAAGGGCACAGTTCTAATTAAAATTATGTAGGCCGTGAAAATCTCCCAAAATCCTAAGCATAAACGAAAATATCTAAAAGCGTTCTTCATTTATGACTACATATCATTTTCTATAATTAAAATAAGAGAAGAAGGTTTTAATATATCAGTCTAAATAAATACATGGAATTTGACCTTAAAAAGCCCTATGTTTGGGCCAAAATTGACTAGAAAGAATGTAATTCAAAAAAAAACGATGTACATAAGTGCTTTCACGTATCTTTCTATATTAAACAATAAATACTTTACTAACTTTTTGCTTGCTCTATATTCTCAGAGACAGAACATTTTCACTAAATCAATTCAAGGACTAAGGATAATTTCTTAAACCCAAGTCTTTTATTCATCCCCGTTACTATTGAATTGCCTTTAATACCCTACCTATTTAAGTATTTTAGAAGAGCTCTTGCAGGGTTAATCATGTTGATCTTGCAGTATTGCAAGGTTAATCATGTTAATCTTATTTCATAATTTACTAATATCTATTTCTAATAAGCTATTGTCAAATTTACTTAAAATTAGCAAAGTTTGATATATTGTATAGATTATTGCAATAATGAGAATAATTTAGATGTGTTTCATTTTCAGCAGTGATTGTTTAAAATGTTCTAAGATGCACATTTTCCTCAAACCCATACTAAATAAGTTTTTTCCCATGGGTAATCAAAGAAGTATTTAGAATTTGAATCTTGCTTATTCAAAGTTATCTAAAGTGTGGATCAACCCTTAGTCCTCTGGGTACATTTACATCAACACAAAAATTACATTTGAAAATGTTGTGTCCTCTTCTACCAAGTTAAATCAATGTGCTTGCATTTTCCCTGAAGGCCAATATAAATGCAAGAATGCAATTTTAGGAATGAAGGAACTCTATAAACAATATTCTATTTCCAATTCTGGAAGGTGAAACCAGAAGTTTGAACATGGTAACCTTCACAGCATCTTAATTATTTTATGTTAAAGCAGTTATCATTTCTGCAATGAACATTATAAAATCCACTTTGCTTAACATGAGAAATCAAACAATAACTTCAAATCTGTGCACAAGCATTAATGATAAATGCAAATATATTTATATTTTACCAAATGTCTCAGCATATGATTCATTAAATTCTCATACATTTTTCTGAAAAAGTAAAGTATACTGTAGTCCAGGAGGAAAGCTGCATGTGAGAGATTAAATATGTATCTTATCACAACTGTCACTACACTACTTAATTGCAGCACTCAGATAATCTAGATGTATGTTGAAACTAAATATGAATAGTCATTTAGTGTTTAAAAGGGATCTAGAAGTTACTATGGACCACTACACTGAGTTGTTCTACAGACTTGCAACTTGTTTTCTTTTTAGAACCTTCAGCTCACATGTTAATTTGTAAATTTAAAGAATAAAAAAGACTGAGTGCAGTAGCTCATGCCTGTAATCCCAGCACTTTGGGATGGTAAGGTGGGAGGATCGCTTGAGTCCAGGAGTTCCAGACCAGCCTGGACAACATAGCACAGCCCCATCTCTCTAAATAATTTATAAAAGTAGGTGGGCATGGTGGTGCAGACCTTTAGTCCTAGCTATTCAGAAGGCTAAGGCAAGAGGATTGCCAGAGCCCAGGAGTTCGAGGCTGCGGTAAGCCAAGATCACACCATTGCACTCTAGCCTGGGTGACAGAGCCAGATCCTGTCTTAATAAATGAATAACAAGAAAATGAGTCTCTGGAAGTTTACATGCCTTCCACAAGATGCTGTGTGTATTGATGAGACTATTTGTTTATTTATTTATTTTTGAGACAGAGTCTCACTGCCTCACAGGAGGCAGTGCAGTGGTGTGATCCCACTCACTGCAACCTCTACCTCCTGGGTTCAAGCAATTCTCATGCCTCAGTCTCTCAAGTAGCTGGGACTACAGATGCCCACCACCATGCCAGGCCAATTTTTATATTTTTAGTAGTGATGGGTTTTACCATGCTGACCAGGCTGGTCTCAAACTCCTGACCTCAAGTGATAGAACTGTTATTTGAGGCCAACTCTGCTCTAATTTGAAAGCTGATTCTGCTTTTTAGCTCCTTTACTATTTCTAGATATACACAGATTATTGCCTAAATTATCTGTCACACATATTTCAATATCTTTGTTCTAATATTGAACTTAATTATAAAGTATTTGATCTAGAAGGAGCTTTTGGGATCATTTAACTGGTCCCCACTCTTTACAGATGTGAAAACTAAGGCCCAATAAAGTTACAGGATATTTCTAAGACAGCATAACTTCTTAATAGCAGAGGCAGAATTAGCAGCCAAGTCAGTCAATGAGTATTACTCAGTGTACATAAGCAAATAATTTAGCATACAAGTTAAATGACACCTATATGTTGTGCCTCATGGGATAACTTTTGCTCAAAGACAATTTACATGCCTTATACCTACTTGATTTCCATCCTCTCTTACTAGGTCTGATATTTCTTCCATTGGTTCAATAGGTTTTGTTTTACGCACACACACACACACACACACACACACGCACGCACATACAAGATGTAGATATTTTGCTTCACAGAAAATGCAGAAAATATGTACAAAAGATCACTAGCAAATTTTCTTGGAAAGAAAAAACCTACTTTGTCTTAGATATTTAACTTTATTGTGCCCTTTAAATTACTCAGTGAATTATTTAAAACACATGGAAGAACCTGGCCTTAGGGTCATGATGCAGGATGGCAAGAAGGGGTGGAACTTGTGGATAGTTAAGAATTAAGTTGTGTAATTGATCATGGAGAATCTTCCAAAGAAGTTTCAGTGAAGACAGCACTGACCACCTACATGGGGTCAGGGATGTAAGGAAGCTGCAAGCAATTCCTAAATCATAGCAAGGATGTTCAGTTAGAAATGCATGGTTGGCAGTGGTATGAAAAGAGACGGAGTTGTTGAATGAGGGGTATAGCAGAGGAAATCAGGAAGTCATTATGCATTACAGTTCTATGGAGGAGATGGTTGGGGATGAAATGTTCTTGGTATTTATGCCCCTATTGTCTAATAGGGGACAGACATTATGAAGGGTTATTTGAGGATGCTGCCATTCCAAAATTGTTGAGCATAGATAATGTATGACTTCGCAACTGGAGGGCTTGAATAGTTTTTCAGGAGGCAGGCAGTTAAAATCACTTAAGGAAGCAAAGCAGCACATAAGGCCCTTACATCTCTATGCAAAAATTATGTCTTGCCTATCCCCAAGGGGTACTGTCTCATAAAGGCCAGGAATTAGGCTACATGGTTTCCCTGGGAGTTAACATACAAAGAGCAACACATCGTTGATATCATTATAAACCATCTAAACTCTACATTATTCTGGACTCCCAGGAAAAAAAATAAACTTTTAAATATTCTACCATTATAAAAGTCTCAAAAATAATGCAATTAATTATTATATTTAATGATGTTGTTATGCTTGGGGTGCTTAAGTATTAGCAGAAGAAACATATGCTTTTAATATTAATTAATAATATGACATATAAATTAAATTCCATACACAGTAGAAATTAAAGTATTAATGCAGGCTTTGGTACCTCTGAAAATAGAAAGACGAACAAATGAAAAACTGTAATGGAAGACTTCTGCACAGCAAAAGAAACAATCATTAGAGTGAACCGGCAACAAACAGAATGAGAAAAAATTTTTGCAATCTACCCATCTGACAAAGGGCTGATAACCAGAATCTACAAAGAACTAAAACAGATTTACAAGAAAAATCAAACAACCCCATTGAAAAGTGGGTGAAGGATATGAACAGACACTTTGCAGAAGAAGACATATATGAGGACAACAAACATGAAAAAATGCTCATCATCACTGGTCGTTAGAAATGAAAATCAAAACCACATTGAGATACCATCTCAGGCCAGTTAGAATGGTGATCATTAAAGCATCTGGAGACAACAGATGCTGGAGAGGATGTGGAGAAATAGGAACACTTTTACACTGTTGGTGGGAGTGTAAATTAGTTCAACCAACGTGGAAGACAGTATGGTGATTCCTCAAGGACCTAGAAACAGAAATTTGATTCGACCCAGCGATCCCATTGCTGGATGTATATCCAAAGAATTATAAATCATTCTATTATAAAGACACATGCACACTTATGTTAATTGTGGCACTATTTACAATAGCAAATACCTGGAACCAACTCAAATGCCCATGATGATAGACTGGACAAGGAAAATGTGGCACATATACACCATGGAATGCAGCCATAAAAAATAATGAGTTCGTGTCCTGTCAAGGGACATGGATGAATCTGGAAACCACCATTCTCAGCAAACTGACACAAGAACAGAAAAATCAAACACCTCAGGTTCTCACTCATAGGTGGGTGTTAAACAATGAGAACACATGGACACAGGGAGTGAAGCATCACACATTAGGGTCTGTTGGGGGGACTAGGAGAGGGACAGTGGGGGGAGGGAGTTGGGGAGGAATAACATGGGGAGAAATGCCAGATATAGGTGACGGGAATGGAGGTAGCAACTCACATTGCCATGTATGTACCTATGCAACAATCCGGCATGTTCTGCACATGTACCCCAGAACCTAAAGTGCAATAAAATTAAAAAAAAATAATAAAATAAACAAATAGATAAATGGCAAAAAAAAAAAAGAAAAAAAAAAGAAAGAAAGAATGACTTGAGTGCTGGGCTATTAAGTGATGTAAACAGAATTTTCTGCTTCATTCTATGTTCCTGATAATTAGTTTAGGCTCTAAATAACTGGAAGGAAATATTGCTAAAATTAAATTCATCATGTTTATTATATAATTTATAGAAATATCAAAGGCTTGTTTTTCATTAAAATCCATATAGCTTTCTGATCATTGTCATATTTAATGTGTTCTAAAATAATTTTTTTTGTTTTTTTCTTTTTTCTTAAGCTGGTTTTATCAATTTTTAAAACAAATTTTTAATTTTGTCATTATTTTTAATTGACAAAATTTGTGCGTATTTATCATGCATAACATAATGTTTTAAAATATGTATACATTATGAAACGGCCAATCAAGCTAATTAACATATATATAACCTTCCATACCTATCCGTGTGTGTGTCTGTGTGTGTGTGTGTGTGTGTGTGTGTGTGTGTGTGTGTGTTGAGGACACCTTATTCATTCTCTTAACAATTTTAGGCATACAGTACATTTTTATCAACTACACTCACAACAAGAGACCTCTTGAACTTATTACTCTTGCCTAACTATAATTTTGCATCCTTTTGTATCTCAATATCGATCCCCTCAACCAGTCCCTGATAACCATCATTCCACTTTCTGCTTCTATGAGTTCCACTTTTTCAGAAGCTGCATGTAAGTGAGATCATGTAGTCTACAGCCATACCACCCTGAACGCGCCCGATCTCATCTGATCTCGGAAGCTAAGAAGAGTCAGGCCTGGTTAGGACTTGGATGGGAGACCGCCTGGGAATACCCGGTGCTGTAGGCTTAAAATAATAATAATAATAATAAAATAAGTGAGATCATGTAGTATTTGTCTTTCTGTATCTTGCTTGTTTCGCTTAACACATCCCGTAGGTGCATCCATGTTGTGATTGTAGGATTTCCTTTTCTCTTAAAGCTAAATAGTATTCCATTGTGTACATATATAAGCACATTTTCTTTATCTATTCATCCATTCCCTTTCATAAACATTTAAGTTACTATTGTGAAACAATGCTCAAAGAACATGGGAATGAAGACAGTTCTCCATCACACAGATTTTATTCCTTTGGATATGTACCTGGCAGTGGTATTGCTGGATCACATGGCAGTTCTTTGTTTAATTATTTGAGGACGGTTCATTATGTTTTCCATTACCATACTTGGTTTTGTTTAATCTTAATTCTACTCTTCTAAATATTTTAATGCAAATAGCTGTAATGATTCTGCTTGCTTTGATTTTTGAAAACATCTGTCCACTTCGACATCACTTTTTCTGCATTTGAATATCCTTTTGAAAAACCCAAAAGGAAATGAGTAAATGTTATTCACATGCTTTGGTAAAATTATTCAATGGTAAAAATAATTAGCCCGTGTGATTATTTTGCTTTGAAAATTTATATAATATCTAATAACACAGGATGCATTATTTTATACCATCAGATCAAACATATGTCTTGTTAGAGGACTGTAGGATAATTCTTACAAAACTTTCATTTTCATACAAATCATCTGTAAATCTTGCTAAAAATGAAAATTCTGATTTAGTCAGTGTAGAGTGGTGCCTCGAATTTGCTGCTGATATTTGGACAATGATTCGAGTGGGAAGAACTTAGAGGACAGTGAAGTAGTTACAGTTTCAGTTTTTTCTGTGAAACATACGTGAGAACAATACTACTGCAGATCAAGGATTTGAGGTGAAAAGTTCAGTTTCAGTCAGTTCATTCTGAATTGCGTTAGCCAAGTCAGGAACTCCGAGGATGTCAGTTCCATGTATGTCTTAAAGCTGCCTCCTTTACACAGTGCCCATCATTGAAAGATTTATCAGGCTCTGTAAAATATCAGTTCAATAAATTATACCATTATTAACACAGTTTTATAATTGAAGAATGAAGATATCCCTATGATCACTTTAAAATGGCTTTCTTTTTCTTTTTCTTTATTTTTGAGATGGAGTGTTGCTCTGTTGCCAGGCTGGAGTGCAGTGGCACAATCTGGTGTCACTGCAACCTCTGCCTGCTGGGTTCAAATGATTCTCCTGCCTCAGCCTCCCAAGTAGCTAAAGTAGCTAGGATTACAGGCGCGTGCCACCATGCCCAGGTAATTTTTGTATTTTTAGTAGAGATGGGGTTTCACCATGTTGGCCAGGATCTCTTGACCTTGTGATATGCCTGCCTCAGCCTCCCAAGGCTTTCTTTTTCTATCATTTTTTTTTTTTTTTAGATGAAGTCTTACTCTGACACCCAGGCTAAAGTGTAGTGGTGTGATGTTGGCTCATTGCAGCCTCCGTCTCCCAAGTTCAAGCAATTCTCCTGCCTTGGCCTCCAAGTAGCTGTGATTACAGTAGTGCACCACCACGCCTACCATGCCCAGATGATTTCTGTTTTTTGGTTTCTTTTTTTTTTTGTAGAGATGAGGTTTCACCATGTTAGCCAAGCTGGTCTTGTATTCCCAACCTCAAGTGATCCTCCTGCCTCGGCCTCCCAAAGTGCTGCGGTTACAGTCATGAGCCATTGCACCTGGTCTTTAATCTTCTTAATAAATTGTCAAAATTTAATATTAGCACATCTGATAAAAAAGGTAGAATTCTTCTCTGTATGGTAAAAAAAATAGTCATACAGCAAAAAAGGAGAACAAGTCATTATTGACAATGAGAGAAAAAGTAAAGAAAATCTACTTTGTTCTACTTTTTCTGTGGACTAGAAAAATGACACACCATGAATGTCATTTAACAGTTACTATAGAATGAACATTCATGTAATGATTGCCCCTGTCAAGAAATAAAACAAAGATTATATAAATGGTTGTTGTTGCTGTTGTCAGTTTTTAAAATTTTTATCAATTTTAGTTAAATGCTGTTGTGATTTAATTTGCATCTCCCTAAATACTCTTTTGAAGTTATAACTTTTTGCTATGTTCATTGGCCATTTAGATTTCCATTTTTCTTTTTTGAAGTGAGAGTTCAAGCTTTAGCACATATGATTTACTTTTGGGCTCTTCTTTGTAAAAAATTTAATTAAAAAGATAATCTGTACATTTTGAGTATTAGTGCTTTTCGGTGATATTTATTGGACGTATTTTCTTCCAGTTTGGTTTGATTTTTCACTATCTCTCTGGTGTGTTTTGATATAGAAGTTCTTTGATCCAAGTATTTGTGCCCAAATTTGCCATGTTTTTCTTAGTAAAACCTATTATTTCTTTTTTCCATTTATGTCTTTTCTTTTTATTCAGAAACCATACACATTAATTCTATATAATTCTCTAATGATTTATTTTTTATTACATAGGTTTATGGTCAACTGGAATTTATATTTGTACCTAAATTGGAGTTGAGGAAATATTCCTTCTACTACATAAACATAAAAATACAACAGTGCCATTTATTGAAACTTTTTTTCTCAAGTTCTCTACGGTGCATTTGATCATGACTCAAGTTCTGTGTATGCATAGGTTTTTTTGTTCCAACTTTGAACTCTATTATATTGGTCTTTTTGTTTTTCTTTACATCAATATGTCTCTCTCTATTTATTATATATTTTTAATAAATATGTTTATAAATGCTATACATTTCTTCAAATTAGTATTTTTATCAAGTTTATCTTGACTATTCTTTTTATATTTCTATATATATTTTATAATTAGATTGACAATTTCCACAAAAATTCTGGTGGGGTTTTTGATTTGGATATCTTTGAAATCTATAGATAAATTGGAGATCAGATACCTCTGTTACAGTATTGAGTTATTGAGTCTTCTTATTCATAGATATGATTTTTGTCATTTGTTTCCATATATTTAGATCTTTTATCAATGTATGTAGAATATATTATAACCATATTCTGTAATCCCAGCACTTTGAGAGGCCAAGGCTGGTGGATCACCTGAGGTCAAGAGTTCAAGACCAGCCTTGCCAATGTGGTGAAACCCTGTCTCTACTAAAAAAACACAAATTAGCTGGGTGTGGTGTTGGGTGCCTGTAATCCCAGCTACTCTGGAGGCTGAGACAGGAGAATCACTTGAACCTGGGAGGGAGAGGTTGCAGTGAGCTGAGACCAGATCATTGCCTCCAGCATAGGCAACTCCATCTCAGAAGCAAACAAACAAACAAACATATAAACAAACAAACAAATGAAAAATCATATTATTCAGGATATATATACAGGAGAAAAGCAAGAATAAATACTGTGCCAACATGATAATATTTATTAAACTACATTGAGACAAATACATAGCTATAATAGTGTATTTTTATCTCTTATCAGAGTAAGTCAGTTTATTTACTTCTGAATCAGAGTACATGTTCGTCAAATATGACTTTAGAATTTCACCATTTTCTGTATCTATTAAAATAATGCAATTTTTATCCTGGAATCTGCATATGTATTGGTAAATTCTATTCACCAATTTTTGTAAATCTGATCATGCATTTCTAACACAAATATAACTTGGTCTGTTTTTAGTTGATAATTTTTTTCTACATTATCTGTTGTCTATAAGCTTGGATTTAATTTGTTAATAATTTCTTCAGATTTTTTTTTTATGAGGGGCACTAAAATTGTCCTTTGTTATATCATGCTTATTGGGTATAACTGCGAGGAATAAGCAACCTATCTAACCCAGGCTAGACAGAAGACAGAAACGGAACAAATGTTTAGATGCAAGTATATTGTTGGATAATGTCATGTGTGAGCAAGAATGAGGACCAGGCTGAGCCAAACAGGAAAATAAGTAACACAAAGTAGAGATACATTTCAACACTATCAGGAATTGGTTGGTGAATCACAGGGCTCCACCAGAATCCTTAAGAAATGTTCTTCAGAGTTCTCATTGGTAGAAAGATGAAAATATATTCTAGTTTGCTCTTTAATCAGGTAGCCAAAAGTTTATCAGCCTGTTGGAACTTTTTCTCAAGTCTGACATTCAGCTCTGCAAGACTTCTTTGATGTAGTAAATAGGTAACAGAATGCCTCTACCTGGTACCGATCTGCCTCTCAGGTTCTTCCAATAATAAAAAAATGTACATAATATCTACTGTGTCTGCTGTATGGCATTCCCCCATATTTGCATGGCAACATCTGTTTCAATTAGTTAGAAAAACAAAAGAGCAAGAAAAAATCCTAAGAAGTTATATGGAAAATGTCAATAATAGGAGCAGAAATTTAAAAAATGTCAGTATAAAACTGAGAGGATCAGCAAAGACAAAATATTCTTCGCAGATTGTGTGTCAAGACTTGACACATTAAGGCATTTTCTACTTTAGATAACTGCTTAATATAATATTCATAATTAGTTTTGTAAAGGTTTTAATAAAATATATGTATTAATAACTAAGAAAAGGTAAGTGAAGCTTGGATTTTGTGAACAGAAATACTAGGTTCATTGAAAAAAGAGGATATTATTTTTCGTAATATTTGGTTCAGTTTAAGGGAGAATTGTCTGAATTTTGTAATCAAGTTTTTGCATTCCTAGTTGGCAGTGTGTTCTTCACTAAGTGTGAAGTAATAGCTCTGCTTTATTGTCTGAAGCTTTATTGTCTATAGCTCATTTCTTTGGCTTTCAGCCATAATCACCATTTCCCAAGTCAAATGAGCACATTCTGTCCTGCAAGTTCTTAGGTCTAAAGTTGATTTACAGGTGTTTCAAATATTGTTCACACTTCTGCATGCTTGATATATTGAGTCATAAAGAAGTATTAGAGTGAAATGAAAATATTAATTAACCCAAGAAGAATAATAAAAGCTTGACTGAAATAAGTATGTTATATAAAATAAGCAGTTTCTTCTCACTTATCTCAGTTAAAATTTTTCTGCTAGTTTCCTTTGATATTTACATTTTTAAAAAGAAAGAAGCAAGGCATCAGTGATCAATGATCTTCTTTTCTATTTAAATTGTTTTCACCCAGCAATCCCATTACTGGGTATAAATCCAAAGAAATATAAAGCATTCTGTTATAAAGATATGTGCACACATATGTTCACTGCAGTACTATTCACAATAGCAAAGACATGAAATCGACCCAAATGCCTATCGGTGATAGACTGGATGAAGAAAATGTGGTACGTATATACTATGGAATACTATGTAGTCATATAAAAGAACAAGATCATGTTCTTTGCAGGGATATAGATGGAGATGAAGGCCATTATTCTTAGCCAATTAACACAGGAACAGAAAACCAAATATTACATGTTCTCACTTATAAGTGGAAACTAAATTATGAGAACACACAGACGCAAAGAGGGGAACAACACACACTGAGGCCTATCAGAAGGTGAAGGGTGGGAAGAAGGAGATGATCAGGAAAAATAACTAATGGATGCTAGTCTTTTTTTTTTTTTTTTTTTTTTTTTTTTTTTTTTTTTTTTTTTTTTTTTTTTTTTTTTTTTTTTTTTTTTGAGACACAGTCCGGCTCCGTCACCAGGCGCTAGGCTGGAGTGTAGTGGCGCAATCTCGGCTCACTGCAACCTCCGCCTCCCGGGTTCGACCAATTCTTCTGCCTCAGCCTCCCAAGTAGCTGGGACCACAGGGGCACGCCACCACGCCCAGCTAATTTTTTTGTGTTTGTAGTAGAGACGGGGTTTCACCATGTTGGCCAGGATGGTCTCGATCTCTTGACCTCGTGATCCGCCCGCCTCGGCCTCCCAAAGTGCTGGGATTACAGGCGTGAGCCACCGCGCCCGGCCAGATGCTAGTCTTAATACCTGGATGATGAAATTATCTATACAACAAACCCCAATGACAAACATTTACTCTACATGGACCACTGAACTTAAAATATAAGTTAAATAAAGCTGAAGTAAATACTACAAAAGAATAAAGAAATAAATCGTTCCTAACCATGAGCATGGAATGCTTCTCCATCTGTTTGTGTCCTCTCTTATTTTGTTGAGCAGTGGTTTGTAGTTATCCTTGAAGAGGTCCTTTACATCCTTTGCTAGTTTTGTATTCCTAGAGATTTTAGTCTCTTTGTAGCAATTGTGAATGGCAGTTCGTTCTTGATGTGGCTCTCTTTAAGTCTGTTATTGGTGTATAGGAATGTTTGTGATTTTTACACATTGATTTTGTATCCTGAGACTTTTCTGAAGTTGCTTATCAGTTTAAGGAGATTTTGGGCTGAGATGATAGGGTCTTCTAAATATACAATCATGTCGTCTGCAAACAGAGACAATTTGACTTCCTCCTTTCCTAATTGAATACCCTTTATTTCTTTTTCTTGCCTGATTAATCTGGCTAACTCTTCCAATACTATATGGAATAGGAGTGATGAGAGAGGGCATCCTTGTCTAGTGCAAGATTTCAAAGAGAATGCTTCCAGATTTTGCACATTCAGTGTGATATTGGCTGTGGGTTTGTCATAAATAGCTTTTATTATTTTGAGATACATTCCATTTGATACCTAGTTTATTGAGAGTTTTTAGCATAAAGGGCTGTTGAATTTTGTCAACGGCCTTCTCTGCATCTATTGAGATAATCATGTGGTTTTTGTCTTTGGTTCTGTTTGGTTAGGAAGAATCAATATCGTGAAAATGGCCATACTGCCTGAAGTAATTTATAGATTCAATGCTATCCCCATCAAGCTATCAATGACCTTCTTCACAGAACTGGAAAAAAACACCTGAAACTTCGTGTGGAACCAAAAGAGAGCCTGCATAGCCAAGACAATTCTAAGCAAAAAGAATAAAGCTGGAGGCATCACGCTACCAGACTTCAAACTATACTATAAGACTACAGTAATCAAAACAGCATGGTACTTGTACCAAAACAGAGATATAGACCAATGGAACAGAACAGAGGCCTCGAAGGCAATGCCACACATCTACAACCATCTGATCTTTGACAGACCTGACAAAAACAAGCAATGGGGAAAGGATTTCCTGTTTAATAAATGGTGTTGAGAAAACTAGCTAGCCATGTGCAGAAAGCAGAAACTGGGCCCCTTCCTGACACCTTACACTAAAATTAACTTCAGATGAATTAAAGACTTAAACATAAGACCTAACACCATAAAAACCTTAGAAGAAAACCTAGGCAAAACCATTCAGGACACAGGCATAGGCAAGGATTTCATGACTGAGACACCAAAAGCATTGACAACAAAAACCAAAGTAGACAAATCAGATCTAATTAAACTCCAGAGCTTCTGCACAGCAAAAGAAATAGTCATTAGACTGAACTGGCAACAAACCAAATGGGAAAAAATTTTTGCAATCTACCCTTCTGACAAAGGACTTATATCCAAAATCTACAAAGACTAAAACAGATTTACAAGAAAAAAACAAAAAAACCCATTCAAAAGTGGGCAAAGGATATGAACAAACACTTTTCAAAAGAAGACATATATGAGGCCAATAAATATATGAAAAAATGCCCATCATCACTGGTCATTAGAGAAATGCAAATCAGAACTACATTGAGATACCATCTCACACCAGTTAGAATGGTGATCATTAAAAAATCTGGAGACCACAGATGCTGGAGAGAATGTGGAGAAATAAGAACACCTTTACACTGTTGGTGGGAGTGTATATTAGTTCAACCATTGTGGAAGACAGTGTGGTGATTCCTCAAGGACCTAGAAATAGAAATTCCATTTGACCCAGCAATTCCATTACTGGGTATATATCCAACAGATCGTAAATCATTCTATTATAAGGAGACATGCACACCTATGTTCATTGCAGCACTGTTTACAATAGTAATGGGAACCAATCCAAATGTCCATCGATGATAGACTGGACAGGGAAAATGTGGCAGATATACACCATGGAGTACTATGCAGCAGTAAAAAATGATGAGTTTGTGTCCTTTGTAGGGACATGAATGTACCTGAAAACCATCATTCTCAGCAAACTAACACAGGAAGAGAGAAGCAAGCACCGCATGTTCTCACTCATAGGCAGGTGTTGAACAATGAGAACACATGGACACAGGGAGGGGACCATCACACACTGAGATCTGTGGGAGGGGACTAGGGGAGGGACAGTGGAGTGTAGGGGGCTGAGGAGAGATAATATGGGGAGAAATGCCAGATATAGGTGACGAAGATGGAGGCAGCAAACCACATTGCCATGAATGTACCAATGCAACAATCCTACATGTTCTTCACATGTACCCCAGAACCTAAAATGCAATAAAATATATATATGTGTGTGTGTATGTCTGTGTATATATGTTTTATGTTCTGGGGACACGTATATATATGTGTGTGTGTCAACTGGAATGGGGAAAAAAGAAATAAATTGTTTTATTTAAAGTGGCAAAATTATAATATTTATATATATATTTCTATTTTTTATATCTATACAGATTTTAGTTGGAATTTTTTTGTTATCTTAGAAAAGAAATGCTTTCATTTTATATGTATACATACAACATTAAACTGTTTTATCTCTTACTTTAAAAAGAAAATTCTGTGATGATTTGTTGTTTTCATTGTTTCTTGCACATTTTTATTGAGCTATTCATAATAATGAAAACTGTGAATATTTTTCCTGAAATGACAGTAATTTAGAATCCATCAACGTGTTAGTCATTTACTTGTTATCTACAATGTGTATTATTTAGCACTTTTCTTTGTAAATTATTATCTATCATCATGTTTTCCAGTTACTAGCATTAGCCTGATACTTGAATGTTCTCTATTCTGACTACTGTGAAACTAAAGAAAAATCAACTCCCTGTATTTTCACATTGCAAAAACACTTAATATTGATAATTACGAATTCTAGCGTTTATTTCTACAAATCCTCTATAAAAGTTCAGGAGATATTATTTGAATTGAACAACTCTCTTTATTTTTAAGATTAGCTTAAAAAATTTTAAATTAAAATAGCAATATTTACTGTGGCTTTCATTTTGTTAATAGAGTCATTTGAATTATATTAAAATTAACTTATTTGATCCTAACCCAAATTTCTCACAATGGTTTCTATAGTGTAATTTGAATTTCTTTCAACAAGGGTTGGAAAACTATGAAAACTCTCACATTATAACCAAGGAACACTTGATTACTTTAAAAAAAAGAAAGGAATTTTAATATTAAGGTATCTCAATTCAAGATTTGGATAGCCAATTTAAAAGAGAGAAAAGAACTTATAATGACAACTTACATCTAGAACACATTAAATAGAATCTCAGATTTATTTGTTTCAAATAATTCAGGTAAATACAGAAATTTTACTTTCAATGCAAGAGTTTTAATGCTTCATTTTTTCGAGATTCAATTTTCTAATTAAATAGCAAACTATTTCTATTTTTGAAGCAATACTAAATTTAAGATCATCAAAACAGTAATTTTCACTTAACTAGAAAATTAAAATAAATGTAAGTTACATTGAAGTAAGCTATAATTTTATGCAAGCTAATTTTAATATGACATTAATGTATTTAATAAAATCACCCAAATGGCATTAGTTTTTAGAATTTTATTCTACCCTAAGGTAAAATACAAGTGCTCTGATTACTTACTTAGTGATAAGTTGCATAGACTGGTATATCAAAAGTGGCATACTCTATTGTTTTCAAGCATTTTTGGAGTAAAATGTAGCCATACATCTTCTCAATTTGATTGTGATTAGCTGGACATCTTTTAAATTTTCTGGGGTGATGCATAGAAGTCTGGGTTTTAAAAATGTTAGTCCATAAAATTTAGGAGCTAGTGTCTCATAAATCTGATAAATTGAGAAATATTTTTCTATGTTTTAAAAATTTACTTCTTTTGGATTCTGTTGGCCAGAAGAAAATTTGATATTAAAATGATCAGTGTACAAATTTTTTACAGTAATGTTTAATACTAAATAGCTTTCATTTTAATATTCAGTAATAACACATTTAGGCAGTTTTTCTAAAAACTAGTCAATCCATAGCTTAGTGTTGTTTTTATTCTTGACAATAATACAGAAATTATAAAAGTAATCAAAGTCAAGAATGTTATTGAAAGATGAAATTATCAGTTTGTGTTAACATAGAGGATGATGATGAGACTATTTTTATGATCTTTGTTGTCAAGTTGTACTTCCTCTTGGGTTCCTATTAGTTGTTTTATAAAATTTTAAAAACATATAATTATTATATTATTTTCATAAATTGGAAAGCAACACTTTAGCTGAGAGACATAAGAAATAAAGAGAAAATATCATCAATAAGACCCAAATTTTCCCAATGTACCTGTCCCAGTGATGAGATACAATTTAATGAAATAAAGAGAGCAACAATTCATCTATGTAGAAACAATTTTATTTTTAAATGCACATTATGTATATATTTTGGTTAGATATAAATTAGATCTATTTCAAAGATAGTTTCCATCTATGAATGACTTTTCAATCCTAATCAAATGTATAATTCATACACGATTTTTACACATGCAAGGTGATTTCAAATATTATCAATGTACTTACTAAGTATAAAAATTAAACAAGTGTTGAAAGTTATGTTTATAGTACATTAAAGGCAAATTTTATTGAAAATAAGTTTTGAAGAGTTTTGATTAATTGGAATGTACTGAAAATAGCTTTACTGAAGAACACCAGCTAATGTGTGCTATGAAATATCAGTACAGAAATTTTAAGAATAGCTGGTTGTATCAGCTATAAACCCATGGAACTCCTATAAATATTTTATCTTATAATTGTATTCAGATAAAATTATTAATCATTGATATTTATTAATAAATACTAGATAATGTTCCAGTTATTGTTATGTACATTGTTTCCATTGTCTTAATGTAGTAGATATTATAACATTGACGTAAGAAATGAGAAGACTTACATTTCAGTGAACATTTGGGTGTGTCCAGGGTCATGCAATCTTTAAATGGGAAGAGTGATACTCAAGGAGAAATCATTCATATTCAACTTCAATATTTTTATTATAGTATTTTTCATGTTGTCCTTTTATTTTTCCTACTCTATCTTGAAGGTCCAGAAACAACAGAAAATTTTAAATCAAAGGAAGACAAAACAAATAATGTTTTCTTTGCTTTCTCCCCCACTCTTGCCATTTACAATTTCTATACAGATCTTATTGGTATCCATTACATGACAGCATACATATTGCCTTTATTCTCAAAGGTATGTGCATTCTTTTTAAAATTATTCTCTGAGGAAAATATTTCTTTATCTTAAAAAAAATCGCATATCAGTTTCTTTCCTTTTTCCATTTTCTTTTTATCTCTTCTAATGGTGAAGGTGTTCAAAAGACCTGTTATTTCTATTTTATGACATACGAGAAGACTGGATATAATATATATGTTTGGAGAAAGATGTGGCTGCTCAACAATTTATTTGTATATGGCTAAGATTTAATTGCTTCTGGAATACAGTGGTTGGTGATTTTGTAAAAAAAATTAAAGGCAATTATAGTTGCAGAAGCTGTGATTTCATTCATGCTCTAAAACATTTAGAGGTAACTAAAAATATTTAGTTTTTCAGTGATCACATTTCCTTCAGTCACTTTTACAATTACAATTTAGCTCTTTTACCATGTGTATAAATATATAAGCCTTTCATGTACATTTCCATACATGCACAAATTCATCATACTGTAATAAAAATACTATAATGTAAGCTGAAGTCATTTTTCATAAAATCAGATAAATATTAACTAAATCAAAAATCAAAAAATTTTATAGACCTATACTATTTTCAAGATTATAACTTGTCAGTTAAACCAAACAACATATATAGATACAATGAGAGCTAAAATGATAATAATCTGCTGGTCTCACTGTCAATTCTGCTACAACTATTAATATAAGTGTGCAGATAAAAGCAAATTTCAGAGTAGGTATGAAAACATAACGCATTTTCAGCAAATGTGAATATTCTCACTAATCGAATGAAAAATTAAAACAGCACATTTTACGCTAAGTACTAGTAGGATATTTGTTGTGTTTGTTTATACTTATAGTATAAACATATACACATTTGTACTAATCCAAAATGTAGTCTATAAACTTTCAAATAATATAAAAATAAAATAACAGAAACCTATCCACTGTGAGAATATTTTGTAAAATTCACCATGGTTCTTTCAGGTTAATTACCTCTTAAGGTTTGCTTTTCAGTGAGATAGACATATTCTTTTTATAAAAATAAATGTGTATATATATGTGTGTTTTAATGATTTCTATGCAGTTTATATAAATGTGGTTTGCTTATCTATATGTTCAACATTATTTTTCAATATAAAACAAGAGTGTATTTGAGCCTAGAGTAAGTCAAAATGATGATATTTCTGATGCCATCATGTAGAAAATAAGGCCTTAGTCATTGGGCTTCCTCCAAAGCTTTGTAGGTTTCGAAGAATGCCAATTTGATAGGCAGAGACAGCTAAATGGTTTGTATCCCGTGCAGTCACATAGGGTCCTGCTCTCAAAAGGCTGCTTTGCTTGATTTAATACTCTGCTGTCATCATCTTGAAATTCTTAACAATTTTGCAAGAGGCCCCACATTTTCTGTTTTAACTGAATTCTACATACTGCATAGCTACTCTGGCTCACAGAGTGCAGGAAGGAGGGTGAGATTTTAATTTTGCTTCAGAATAAACTGCAACTCATTGACTATAGCTGTATGCCCCCAAGAAAGCAAGCTAAACGTTTTTTCATTTGTTTGTTTGAGACAGGATCTCCCTCTGTCACCCAGGATCGATGGCACCAACACGGCTCACAGCACCTTCGATCTCCTGGGCTCAGGCAGTCTTCCCACCTTAGCCTGCCTAGTAGCTGAGACAACAGGCGCATGCCACCTCACCTGGCTAACTTTTGTATTTTTTGTAAAGAGGTTTCGCGCTGTTGCCCAGCCTGATCGGGAACTCCTGGGCTCAAGCAATCTGCCCACCTGGGCCTCTCAAAGGTGCTACAATTACAGGCATGAACCACCATGCCTGGCTAAGCTGAACGTTTTTAACATAGTTTCCAATCCCTGAACTATACTGTAAGACATCACATTATTGTTAGTATAAAGTGTAATAAGCAACACAGATGAGCAAAGTTAGGGGTCAGTTATGGCAATATTAGTGATAGTTAAAAAGGATTAAGGTGATAAATATTAAATGGGCAAAAAGAAAAAAAATAATTGTTAATACTTGTAACAATTTTGAATTAATGTAGATTAAATTGAAAAAGTATGAATCTTACGATGTGAGTATTGAAAAATATTCAAAGAAGAACTTAGTAACTCAGATTAGACTATTTTAACACAACTTACATATAAATTGAAAGGTTAAGGAAAAAATAATTGCAAATATTTGAAATATTTGATGAACGAATTTAGTAAATCTAATTTATGTTCAATAAAGTATATTAATTGTTTTCAAGACTGTGTGAGAAAATTACATTTGCCAAAATGTACATTTGGCCAAAAAGAATTTGTTAAGTAAAGCCATGTAATTGATATCATATAGGTCCTATTCCCAGATCACAGAACAATGCAATTAAAATCCTACGGTAATCACCATTGAGCACCAGGGTAATAATTATTGCCGACAAAATCCACTGATGAATACTCAAATTAGTGGGCAAAACATTAAGGAGAAACAGAACATTTGCAAAACCGTAAAGTATCTCTCCTCAAATTTATAATTACAGCAATGAATTTAGTATTTGAATATAAATTCTTTCATATCCCTCCTTTCAGGAGGTGGAGTGCAATATCCTTTTCATTATAGTGAGTGTGGGCCGGACTTAGTTACTCCACTCTAGCAGAGAATAAAAAGAAAGTATGAACTTTAGAGAAAAATTTTATACACCACTTTAATTAAGTGAACAGGTTAACATTATCTGTGATAAGTCATGTTGATATTATGTGCCCTCTGATATGATGTGATAAGCAGGGAAGTGGAGAAAGTCCCACTTATGAATGGATAAATGAAATGAATAAAAACATACATGCATATGTGCATACATACTGCAATGATCTATTATCAAATATACATTATTAGGGGTCAATTTAATTGAATTCATGAATCAGCTTCTCAGATTCTTGTGTTTTTTATAATTAAAAAGAATGTTATCAGCATTTTATTAAAATAATCCCATTTCATAATTTTAAGAAAACATTTTATTGAAGTTTAATATATACAAAGTGTAACTGTCATAAGAGTACATGTAGAATAAGCCCAGTGAAGTGTAAGCCCAGAGAAGTTTTAGAAAGTGAACAGACCCATTATATCAACTTCCATATCAAGAGATATAGTATTAATAGCATCCAAAGCCATCCTCATAAACCAATTCATTATTCCCCCAAGAACTGAAATTCATGTTATTGTAATACATGCAAAAATTTATATTATCTTAATCAATAGATTTTTTTCTGTTGTTATGCACCATGATTTTGTTTTGAAAGTTTAACTCTGCTTTGTTTCTTATTTTATTATTGATAGATACAAAAATAATCTTGTTGATCTAAATGTGATATAATTCAGACTTTCTGCTGAAGTCAAACCTATCATATAGCTAAGACCCTGGTCATCTTAGGATCTTTACAAATAATAATGCTTTATTAGAAGTTTTTTTTATTTAAAAAAAAATCTTAGGTTTTTAAGAATCACTTACAGGGTTCACCCCAAATTGTATAAGTACTGTAGAAATTCATAGTTTCAAATTCAATAAACCATCATAAATTCATCTTTGCCCAGAAACAAAAAAAAAAAGTCATTGAGAAGTTTGAGACACTCCCAAAGTAAGAGTTAGGATGTTACAACTTTCTATTTTTAATTTTAATGTTAATTTCTGAGGTACACGTGCAGGACGTACAGGTTTGTTACATAGGTAAACGTGTGCCATGGTGGTTTGCTGCGCTTGTCAACCCATCACCTAGGTATTAAGCCCAGCAAGCATTAGCTATTTTTCCTAATACTCTCCCTTTCCCTACTATATCCCCTGACGGGCACCAGTGTGTGCTGTTCCCCTCCATGTGTCTGTCCACGTGTTCTCATTGTTCAGCTCCCACTTACAAATGAGAACACGTGGTGTTTTCTTTTTTGTTCCGGCATTAGTTTGCTAAGGGTAATGGCGTCCAACTCCTCCCATGTCCCTACAAAGGACATAATCTCATTCCTTTTTATGGCTGCATAGTATTTCGTGGTGTCTATGTACCATATTTTCTTTATCCAGTCTAAAATTGATAGGCATTTAGGTTGATTTTATGTCTTTGCTATTGTGAATAGTGCTGCAACTTTCAATGAAAGGCAATGAACAACCATGAAGTGTGCTGAACACAGTAGTGAAATCAATATTACTTGTGATCAAAACATATTATCTTACAACATTCTAAAGCTCAGAAAAAGCTTAAGTTTGGGATTAAACAGCAATAAACAAGTGACTGCTCTGCAGCAAAAGCCACTCAAGATCATTTTGTTCCTCGTTTTAGACACTTTTAAAATTCTAATTAGGTAGTTTTCAGTATATCCAAAATGTAAAATTATCATCACTGTCTTATAAGGGAATACTTTTACTACCTCAAAATAAATGGCATGTGCATTAGCATTCACTCACTGTCTTAATTTTAATGGACTGTAATTGGACAGTTTAATCCATTTCCGTTTAAAGTAACTACTGATAAGAAAGAACTTACAACTTTTGGCTAATAATATGTTTTTGTATTGCTCTGCCATTTCCAAAATGTTTTCTTCTAACTTATTCATGTGATACCTAAAGTAATCCTATAAAGAGGGTTTCATTAACCCCATTTAGAATGGTTTTCTATTTCCACATAACAAATTACTGCAAAAATGGTTACTAAAACAATACGTTTGTTAGCTCCGTTTCTGTTGGGGAGGAATGCAGAAATTGTTTAATTGGTTCCTTGGCAGAGTGGCAATCCTGGTGTTAGAAGAAGGTGGATTCTCTTCTTGATGATGTTTGATTAGAGAAGGTTCCACCTCTGTTCATTGAGGTTGTTGGAAGAATTCATCTCCTTCATGTTGTAGGACTGAAAGTAGAGATTTCTTGCTAGTTGTCATCCCGAGGCTGCCACCATCTCCTAGAGGATACCCACAGTTCCTTGACGTGAAGTACCCCAAAGTATATGCTTGTTTCCTCAAAGTCAGCAAGGCAGAAAGAGAATTTAGAAGAATCGATGCTACAAATTTATGTATAATTGTGTACATCCTGTCATAGTTGCTGTTACTTTATTGGTTATAGTCAAGTCAAATTCCTACCTATACTCAAGGAAAGGGAATCACACATGGGCATGAACCAGTAGCAGAGATGATGGAACTCACCTTAGGAGTTTATCAACCACGCCATCTTTTTCTATAAAATGAATCATCTTATGTTGCTAGATAAATAGCTTAAACAAAACTTGAATACATTTTTTACTCTATTATTTTGGATACATTAATTTTACGCTCTATATAATCTTGCTTTAAAACCACAAAGACAATAGGTGAAAGAATGTGTGAAAGAATAACAACATGACAGACAAAGCTATGACTTTAATTACTGGATATGTCAAGAATTTTTTTAGGAATATGACAAAAACAAGTTTCAGAAATAGTACTTCCAGATTAAAATGCCATTTATTTTTAAAGTATTTATATTCATATTAATGTAGTGCTCAACTTTAAAAACTGTTTATCTAGAACAGTGCAAAACTTGGATTAAAATCCTGAATTTACTAGTGTTAAAAACATTAGACAAATTACATTTAACAGAGTTTAAATGAGCAAAGAATAATTTGTGAATTGGGCAACCCTCAGAACCAGAAGAAATTCAGAGAGCTCTGCTCCGCAATGTAAGCAGGCAGCATTTATGGACAGAAAACGGAAGTGAGATACAGAAACAGCTTGATTGGTTATAGTTAGATGCTTGCTATGACCGGTTACAGCTAGATGTAAACTACAATTAGCTGAAGCTTGGCTGCTGTGATTTGCTGAGACTCAGCTTTTATAAAATACTATACACTGAAAATTAATTTGTCAGTTTATTTACATATTAATTTAGGTGGCAGTTTGTTATGTAAGAACTCAAGGTATGGAGGCATCATGAACTCAGATTTAATTTAACACTATTGGCTGTGTAACTCTGATCTAATTACTTACCTATGCCTCACTTTGTTTATACATAAAATGAATGTCTAACTTGTAGGATAGTTGTATGTATTCAGTAAGATTAGACCTATCAAGTACTGTTATAGTATTTGGCCCATTGAAAGTGTGCATAAATGTTATTTATTACTATAATTATTATTTTTTTTCTATTTTTTAATTGCATTTTAGGTTTTGGGGTACATGTGAAGAACATTCAAGATTGTTGCGTAGGTACACACAATTTGCTGCCTTCCTCCCCATCACCTATATCTGGCATTTCTCCCTGTGCTCTCTCTCCCCAACTCCCCAGCCCCCTGCTGTCCCTTCCCTATTTCCCCCTGACAGACCCCAGTGTGTGATGCTCCCCTCCCTGGATCCATGTATTCTCATTGTTCAACACCCACCTATGAGTGAGAACATGTGGTGTTTGATTTTCTGTTCTTGTGTCAGTTTGCTGAGAATGATGGTTTCCAGGTTCATCCATGTCCCTACAAAAGACACAAACTCATCATTTTTGATGGCTGCATAATATTCCATGGTGTATATATGCCACATTTTCGCTGTCCAGTCTATCATCGATGGACATTTGGGTTGGTTCCAGGTCTTTGTTATTGTAAACTGTGCTGCAATGAACATTCGTGTGCATGTGTCCTTATAGTAGAATGATTTATAGTCCTTTGGATATATGCCCAGTAATGGCTGGATCAAATGGAATTTCTATTTCTAGGTCCTTGAGGAATTACCACACTGTCTTCCACAATGGTTGAATGAATTTACACTCCCACCAACAGTGTAAAAGCATTCCTATTTCTCCCCATCCTCTCCAGCATCTGTTGTCTCCAGATTTTTTAATGATTGCCAGTCTAACTGGTGTGAGATGGTATCTCAATGTAGTTTTGATTTGCATTTCTCTAATGACCAGTGATGATGAGCATTTTTTCATATGTTTGTTGGCCTCATGTATGTCTTCTTTTGAAAAGTGTCTGTTCATATCTTTTGCCCACTTTTGAATGGGCTTGTTTGTTTTTTTCTTGTAAATCTGTTTTAGTTATTTGTAGATTCTGGATATCAGTCCTTTGTCAGATGGGTAGACTGCGAAAATTTTTCCCATTCTGTTGGTTTCCGATTCACTCTAATGACTGTTTCTTTTGCCATGCAGAAGCTGTGGAGTTTGATTAGGTGCCATTTGTCTGTTTTGGCTTTTGTTGCCAATGCTTTTAGTGTTTTGGTCATGAAGTCCTTATTACTATAATTATTCTCAATAGTAATGTTATTACAAATACTCTATATAATTTTAATATTGTAATTTTTAGCCAATATTTTTCAAATCAGTATGTACTTTTTGCATATTTCTGAATTTGAAACATGGAGAAAAGTAGAAACAACTATAAAAATAAATATATTTTATTAAATCATGGCATTAAATAACCAGTTGTAACTTTAATATGACATTCTCCTCAAATCCTAATGTTATGAAGTTGTAGATGAGAAATTGATGAGAGAGCATAGCTATATTTAGATCATGACCTATGAGCTTATTCTTTCTTTCCCGCTTGACATTTTTATGCATTGTGATAAATTTATCTGTCTTTTTGTTACAAAATCAGAGAACAAGACATATGGTTTTTGATAGGAATGTGTCAATGCTAACAGTTTCTTACATATTATAACATTCTGCTTTCTACTCTCCATTCTGAGATAACTCAAAATAACAAGTCTGGAGAATAAAATCTTACTATGTAATTATAAAAGTTGTATTATTTTTGCTTTTGTAAGAAGAGTATCATACATTCTCACTTAATAAGTAATGAACTTTTTATGTTCCTAGATATAAATCCAATTCTGTTTAAAAACTAAGTTTCTTCTTTTATGAATAGAACACAATTTGTTTTTTCAATTGCAAACATTGTTGCAACAAATTTTCTCACTGCTCTATTTCTAAAAGGTAGACAGCAAAGAGTGCAACTGGTAGGACAAAGAATTCATTTTAATTGTTCCTTTTTGACTATTGATAAGTAAAATACATATTCTCTTTCACAAATATGCATATGACAGACTTTTATATTCATTAGTATTGCTCTTACCCCAAAATTCAAATGAAGGGTTTATTATTATTGTTTTATTTCTTGATGTATGCCTTTGAATCGCTTCTCAAATGCATGAGTTATTGCTAATTTCCTTTGCTTTCTGTTAATATTTGAACACTATTTCTATTCTGTTGTCATTTTCTATATTGATTTGTGTAATCTCAGTGCTCATGAGTTTTCAGCTTTTTTATCAAATATGTTGTAACTCCTTTCCCCTACAGGAAGCTTCTACTTGTTGTTCTTTGTATGTGTTTGGTTTTTGAATTTTAATTATTTTTAATGTATATATCAAATTTTCATTTTTGACCTTCACAATTCTTGCTTTATTTGTTAGGAAATGTTACTCCAAATTTATAAAAATACACTATTTAATGATATATTTTTATTATGTTATTTAATTTTAATTATTATTGCATCTGGAATTAGTATTTCTACGTGGATTAATGTGGGGAAATACATATATTTTCTCCCAGACCATATAAAAATGCATCAAAATGTCAATATTAATGTATACGTATTTTTCATATAAATTTGTTCATCAGGGTAAATATAATATTGTGATTAAAATGATTTTACAGGAGGTTTTACTGTTTGAAAATTATGTTCTCTCATCACCTTTTTTTAAATATATATTTTATTGCATTTTAGGTTTTGGGGTACATGTGAAGAACATGCAAGATTATTGCATAGTATTTTTTCTTGGTATCTCTGCTTCTGCTTTTTATTAGATAAATAATTGAAAACTCAGCAATGTTTATTGGCCGCTTATTCATTGGCCTGTGAGCTAGGTGCTTTCCTTCCCTGCTGCTAATAAGGCAATAGTAAGACAGACAAGGACAATGAACAGAAAGTTGAAATAGATCCAGTTAGTATCGGTAGCATCACTTTACCTGTATCACACGGACGCTGATAGTTTTGATTTTTTCACGTGATTTTGTGCAAATGATGCAATATCATTTTTTATTTCCACTTTGACCAAGGGATCTTTAATAGGAATTAATTTATTTTATCTGTGGAAGAGGTTTTTGTTATTGTTGTTGCCATTAACATCTATTCTTACTCTATTGCATTCAGAAAAATGTTATTCTATTTTCTTAACAAATTAAAGTTGCCTTTGTGACTTAATATGTGATTAGAGTTTCTAAATGCATAGTAGCATTTCAAAAGTAGGTATATTTTTATTATTGTGGTTCTAGTGCATTACATAGATTTACTAATTACGTGAACATTTTCAGATCTTCAGTTAGCCTACTAAGTTTTGTCCAGTTTATCACTTCAGATATGACAGGTATGTGAATTTTGCTGGCCATACTATTTGTAATATTTTTATTTTTAATTCTAAGTTCTCTCTTCTGACGTTGCTTGAAACATTAACCTATTATATCCTTCTGTGTCCTCATTTTCTGGTGTATTCTCATTTTCTATCACTTAGTTCATTTTTGTCTTTTCAAAATACTAATTTTAATTGGGTTAGATGGTATTCTTTGCTTCCCATGAATAAACCTGAAGATTTTTTTCTTTTCTTTTCTTTTTTTTTTGAGACAGAGTCTTGCTCTGTTACCCAGGGTAGAGTGCAATGGCACGATCTCGGCTTACTGCAACCTCTGCCTCCTAGGTTTAAGTGATTTCCCTGCCTCAGCCTCTCAAGTAGCTGGGATTATAGGCACCTGCCACAACGCCCAGCTAATTTTTGTATTTTTAGTAGAGACAGGGTTTCACCAGGTTGACCAGGCTGGTCTCAAACTCCTGACATCAGATGTTCCACCTGCCTCAGCCTCTCAAAGTGCTGGGATTACAGGTGTGAGCCACTGTGCCTGGCCAAACCTGAAAGATATTTTAGGCTTGTTGATGGACACTCTTACGTGCTATCGCAGTTTCTGGTTTCATAGTTTGAAAACTATCTCTACTCTGCTGTTCAGAAAGCACTCAAAGTATGACCTCTCTATATAACTACTGTCCCTCAAAGTAAAGTCTAGTTAAGAACATTTGAAAAGTTCAAGATGGAATCTAGATCTTTCAAGCCCCTGCATATTAGCTATCTAAAGCTCTTTTCTCTATTACCCTCTGTATTTCCGTGGGTACAATTTCCTTTCTGTAAGCATTTTTTTTTTTCCTGAGGGTGAAACTCTGAAAAGAAGCATTTTCTGCATATTTCTTATTAGGCCTACGTAGTCTCTTTCTTTCTGGTAATCTCATATCCACGGGCAGTTTTGCCACATTCACCCACAGTTCTGAGCCAATAAGGATTACGCTCACATCAATCTCCTCATGTTTCTTCAATGGCTATGATCCTCTCCTTTTGGGATGTGAGGTTGGTGGCAAGTTCGGGATTTCTGTAGAGTCAATTGATATGTATTAATACATTTTAGATTCACTTTTATTTACAATTTAATTTTTGTCTCTGACTTCAACAGAAAGGCAAAATCTCCAAGGTGGAATATCACCATACAAAGCCTGAGTCAGATTTATGGCTGTTCTAGGTACTATTTCCTAAGTGTCAATAAAATAGTAACTAGTCCAAATAGAATATAAACATCATAAATGGTTTTGGTTCAGTAACCGCAAGCATTCTAAACTTGGAAAGCATATAAATCAAAATCTATGAGGTTAAATGTGATAAAAATGTCAAAAATGGATTATAGTGATGATTCACTTTTCTCTAAAACATGTTAATGAATGCAAACACGCAGAACTAAATGTACATACACTTTACAATAAAAGAGAACCGTGTTCCATATGTAATAAATTCACAGTATTACATGACTGACTGGTATCCATAAACCCCACCTGTCTATTATTAAATAGTCTAATGGCATTCTGAAGCCAAAGAGTGTCAAAACCAAATGGCAACCCAAGTTGTAAAAATGTCTATATCTAAATAAAGAGAGAATGATGTTATATATAGATTCTAAAATGAATTATTATAGAATTTATAAAGCTATGTGTGATTTTAGATTTGCTGGATAAGAATAAATTATACTGATGTGTTATGAGAATACAAAAAAAATTTTCAAAACTTGCAGATAAACTGAAATGCATAGTGTAGGTCATTTGATAATTAGCATATAATATGTCAAATGTTTCATAACTATTTATTCCCTTCTCAATTAGAGCCTGTAACTAAAATATATATTTTTAACTGCTTCTTGCAGAGCCGGGCTACCCTACACAGTAGCCTAAGTTTTTGTTTACGGCTGGTAGTCACAGCAAAACATGCTAATCCAGTTTATGTTGATAAAACACTTTGGTTTAATATCCACAAATAAATATGTTTTTCCTTTACACTGATCCTAGGAAAAGACAAGAATAATTTGAGAAACTCAACCTGCCAAACTTGAGTTTATGCCATCTAAGCACTCAGTGAATGCCTTTAGGGTACAGAAATCTGTGTATGGTCCTGTGAAGGATGCAAACATAAGTAATTGACAACCCGTTTTCTTAACGCAAAGATAGCCAAAGGATAATTTTGACATCTCCAAAACAATTAAACAAAACAAACAAAAAGCAATGTAGTTATGAAAGCAAGAATGTTTTTCTTTTCAATTTTAGTATTGTTTTCTTTTTAACAACAAACCTACAGAGTAAAAAGCAAACTTTACAAAATATTTGAAGAGTTCATAGCTACTGTGATTTTGGAGCATTGTCATTTTGAAGCCTGAGGCTAGGATACCACAGCACAATATTTTCTGAGCAGTAAAATATACATAAAATTCTGCAAAAAATATCAGGAGATAATTATCAGGGGATTGATAAATTTTGCAGTGGGGTGATTAATGTTATGATATAAATAAACAATGCATCCTGACTCTGATGTAAATACTATCAATTAAAAATTTCTGCCCTGATATTGAAAACTGATACTGCTCCTTTTTTAGGCTGGAGTGCAATGGCACAGTCTCAGCTCACTGCAGCCTCTGCCTCTCAGGTTCAAGTGATTCTCCTGCCTCAACCTCCTGAGTAGCTGGGATTACAGGTGCCCTCCAGCACGCCTAGCTAATTTTTGTATTTTTAGTAGAGACGGGATTTCTCCATGTTGGTCAGGCTGGTCTCAAACTCTGGACCTCAGGTGGTGCACTTGCCTCGGCCTCCCAAAGTGCCAGTATTACAGGCGTTTGCCACTATGTCTGGCCTGGAAACTGATACTACTCTTAATTGGAACAGCCATCATCAGAGAATAGGGAAAGACAGCAGAAGATGATTATAACGTGGATGATAAACAAATCCCAGTATCAAATGGGAGAAGACACTAATGCAAACAATGGCAAGTCAATTATATATCGATATAGAGACACTTCTGAATAGGAGGATCAAAAAGCGCAGATCAAAGAAAAGAAAACTCATAACAGATATTTAAAAGAAAACTTATAACAGTTAGATATTGATAAAATTAAAGAGAATAAGGTAGCTATTAAGAAAATTTGTTCGCTTTACTCGTTAGTTTTTATTATCAAATGAAATTATATACAGACTTCAATAATACAATCATTCTTCTTTAATTTTGAACTAATAAGTCTGTAATTTTTGCTATGTTGCAAGTATAGTAACTAGTAGGCATAATTTTGCTGGTATTGATAGATAATTGCTATGTTTGTCAACTGATAACTATAAGTTTATGTACCAGCCGCCACCAGCTACTAAATAGCTTACTGTCATTACCTCTCTTTTTCTTTCCAGATGGTACATAAAGATAAACCATCCTGTAAGCTATCCATAAATAAAATATATTTTCTGATAACACAAGTATACTGAAGTCAGAATTCAACCTGATAAATTATTTTAAAAGCAAAAAATTAGTTGTCAGAAACAGTTCATCAAAATTGTTCATTACGGCCATTTTTTTGTTACCTTAAGGATTACAAGTAAATGTGTCTTTTTAAGCCATATAAGACCGTGACATCAAAGGTCTTAACAACAATACCCAGATAAAGTTTATGATTACGGTGTAGAGATTTTAAATTAGGAGAATTACATAGATGGAAATTATGTTTGCCCTTTAAGGGCAAACATTTAATAAGAGGACATAAAGGTGTTATTAAAATACATAACTGTAATGAAAATTTTCATTTAAGAGTCATTTAGCAGGTGTTAGCCCTCTTGTGTTTCCCTGTGTTGATTAACTCTGATAATTTTAAAATGTAGCTGCATCAAGAGTTTCCAATACTTATGCTAAAATAATGTTAGCAACTAAATTTTCAAAAATGAACATGACATGGCTAGAGAATCATATTATGAACTGGGTTTTTAACATTTACTGCTGATTTTCTAAATTATGCCACTGGAATTTGATTTGACTTGAATTTTAAACTGAAGTTTCTGAGATGTCACCTTGTATGAGTGTGTCTGTGTGTCTGTATGTGCACATGATGTGTGCGTCCACACATGCATCTACACACTGACAGACACACAAGGCCTCAGGATTAAGGATCAAACCATATACTCACTCACAAAGCAGCTTTCATGCCTCTGTATGCCTTGCTTTCTGACATGGTTACATATTGAGGGTCAGAATGTGTAATAGGGTTTGTACAACAGGAAGACAATAAAATTTTGAATCTTGGAAATTTTCTAAGACAGTTGACAAAGGACTCGGTCCATCTTCCCTGCCTTAGAGAAGAAGGAAGATTAAACTTGGTTCTGGAATATAGGTGAAACCTATCTGAGGATAGGGGAAGGTTTCTATTTTGGCCACCTCTAAAATTTAATCAAATGGCTTAGGGGAAGATGTATCTATTTCTTCAAGGGTGTCAATTAAATTATCCTAACTCAGGTTGCCATTTTTGCATTTAAGAGAGAACTCTGACTATGCAGATATGAGGATATCTTCATGAGCATTATTTCCTAACAGGTCTACTCCTCATTGTTGTGTGGTCCAACTTCTGGCATATTTTCCATCAATGTACCACTGAATTGGCCATTCGGATTAATATGAACGAATTACAGGCTAGAAACAAATCTATGCAGTTTATCTTATACGGCACTTAACACTATTATCAGCAAGACTCAGGGAAGCAGGATGAAACCAGTCTGCAGTATTTCAGCTCCAAAATCCAGGCAGCTGAATAAATCCTGTAAACTATCAATGAATCTTAGCAAACCAGGTAGCTTTCTCCTTAAATTTCTGTAAGATCTTTCCAGCCAGCCAACGCATTAAGCCAGATATAGCAGGATGCACCAGTGATTGCACAGATGCAAGCTTGGCTTGCAAGAAAAAGTCTAGGGTACTGACAAATTTTGAACTATATTTTTATTTAAAAAAATTTTTTCTGAGACAGAGTCTTGCTCTGTCACTCAGGCTGGAGTACAGAGCAGTGGCACCATCTCGGCTCACTGTAACCTCTGCTTCCCAAGTTCAAGTGATTCTTGTGCCTCAGCGTCTCTAGTAGCTGGGATTACAGGCATCCACCACCACATCCAGCTGATTTTTGTATTTTTAGTGGAGACGGGTTTTCACCATGTTGGTCAGGCTGGTCTCAGACCTCTAGCCTCAAGTGATCCATCTGCCTTGGCCTCCCAATGTGCTGGGTTTACAGGTTGCAGCCACAGCACCCAGCTTAAACTAGCTTTTTAACTGGAATGACTCCCTTGTGGGTAAAATTGTCCCCATAATATGTATGAATAATAAGCCAGTTTTACCTCTAGGAAACTCCCAGCATATCCTCCTTTCGAAGAGATATTTACAGTCATCAGAGGGCTACCTGGTTTACTAGTGATATTTTAAAAAATAGTTAAATGTGTGTTATAACCACTCCTATATGCAAATCACAGTGAGAAAAATCAATGCATGCATTTCACACAAGTACAATGCTGAAGCAAATACAGTTCTCCTGGAAACAATTACTGGGTCTCCCAAATAAGACATACGACAGTCAGATGGCGCTAGTTGCCAGTGATCTCCTGTAGTGCCCCAGTGGGGCTTCCTGCAGAACTTTCCATCTTCTATAGGGTGGTAAGCCTTAGAAATTCTTATTCAGTATAAATAGCAGAATTCAGTCACGCATTTCAGAGGGACTGCTTGAGGTCAGTTTAATCTGTCCTGCTTGTCCATGACATGATTCAGGAACCCTACAGAATGACTGAGAATAGAGGGGAAGGCAACATCTGGAGGTGTTTTTAACCTAAAGTCTAGGAGCTGGAACCATCACCAGCTGACTTATGATCCAAATTATCTGGTGAGGGATGGCAGACTCAGGCTTTAAGATACTTGCAACTGTTTGGGGGAGCAATACTAGAGTATTTTCCTTCTAGAGGATAGATCAGGGGCAATTCTGAAACACAATGAATATTAATGCTTCTTTTTTCTGTGCCTTTTAAAATTTACTGAGTTGTCTCCTTATGTGTCAGGATTTTTTTTTCTTTCTTCCCTTTCACGAAATTAGCCTGTCCTATTTCAGTAAACACAAATTTACATTTTCGCCAGTCATCTTCTGCTGTCACTCAGACATCATCCAGAAATTATATGAAAATGCTCTTGTTCCTCTTGCACCAGATATTTCTGGTGCAAAGTCTGACTTTCATAAATTTCTGGTGCAAGAAAGACAAACACATTTTCATCTAATTTAGCCAAAACCAAGAGTAAATTGTCTGGGTTTACTTTTGTGCAAATTACAGTCAAAAGGGTCTGCTACCCAGGCTGAGGTGCCAGTGCTGTTCATTATGCTCAGGAATGCAAAGGGCGGAATTCTGAGATTTCACAATATAATCCCTAAATTCCCCCACTCCTTTCATCCTGATTATCATCCAGGCAACAGAATGGAGGAGATAATCCCTCCATTGCTCCATAAACCGGCCAACCAACTGGCAACAGCAAACTGCCAAACTTAGTTTTGTGGATCAGAAGATGAAGGAAGTAAAATCAGTCTATCAGCTTATCGTTGTATAACGTCTATCATAAAAGGCACATTCTTATCAAACAGCAATTGGTCCATAAAGCCAAATATATAACACAGATTAGCCTGAAGGATTATCTGAATATGGCCAGAGGCAGCTAATAAGAAGAGAGCAGGCAGAAATCTTGAATTTGTAAATTTGCAGAGGATACTGGGGGCACAGTCTATAGGTCCTCCCTAACCTGGAGACAAGGGGGCATCTCTGCCAGAAGTTACAGTCTGACTTGTAATTGATTTCCTTTGCCTCAGAAACATATAAGACTCAGGCAGTAGCTGTATTTCAGGTGGTCTCATCAGAGAACATACCATTGCCAAGTGTGTCTACTTAACTGGTTGAGATAGTTCATTCCACAATCATGATTCACTTCCACAACCATGTCCCCCAAAATGGGTGATATTCATCTGTATCAGTTTCAGAGTCCAAGTTCTGTCCACTGAGCAGATGGTCCTGCCTTTTTTCAATCTGGAACGGCTAGCCCTGAGGCTGAGAAATCTACAGTAAACACCATTGGGTTTCAATTAACATCAGTCATCCAGTTTCTATTATTTAGGGGAACTTCCGTGAGTCATATTCCAAAAGAGTCAACAGATTCAGCTTTACTTCAGGCAGTGGAGCAGGATATAAATCTTCCCAGCCCAAAGACGCCAGTGTCACCTCAATGACGTTAACAAAGGGACAGCAGCCATATTTTTATGTAAAGCCAAGAGGCTGTTAGAAATGTGTTAGCAACAATATTCACCACACCATATATAATCAATAAGCAGAGTTTTTCCAGCCTTTTTCACCTTCTTGAATAAAGACTTGAACTTGACCTACTAAAAAATGAACATTAGACAAGAGAGATATTAGGTTTCTATGGCTCAGACATCCAATTTAACAAGCGTCCATTAACAACTACATTTCATAGAAGAATATATCTAGTAGCTCTTTCACAACCTCAAGTCTAAATCACCCCAAGATTACCTGCCAGTAAGTACTTTATCTCTTTGGATGTAGCCTTCTCTTGAAAACTTCCTAATCAGCCAAAAATCATCATTCCTTTTAGAGAGTTTTTCTACCCAAAGTGCCCAATAAATTGATTGGCACTCAAGCTCAATTTTAACAAACTCAGTGGTGGCAAAGGGCAGGTGGATTTGTCTTATTAACTCGCTTATCTATCTCCAACTTTCCTCTTGTCAGAATGATCACTTTGTTACAGGGATAAAAACTTATAGACATGTAACATTGATTCCTACCATACATTTATATATAGAAGCAACTAGACAAAGGTCATTTAAATCTCTTTTATGTTTCTTCACTGAAAGTTTTGCTATCCCCTGTGGCTTAAGTTCAGCATTTCAAGGGTTACGTTCAGAGCTGCCTGGAGATCCCTTTTTCTCCCTGATGGGGGCTGGAAAACAGCAGATCTTTGGAGAGAGACTTCCAGTGTCTCTCTCCAAAGATCTGATGTTTTGGAGAGAGGTGGAGGATCGCTTTATCAGACTTGGAGGCTTTCTTCCCTTTTCTTTGTCTATTTCCCTATTCACTTTCCAGCATCTAGGTCTGCCTGAGATCAAGGGCTCTTTCTTTCTATCCCTCACAGTCCACAATGACTTCACCCTACTTTCTATGGCACCTTCACTCAATGCTGGCCCCATGGTTGAACAGGATGGTATCTTGGGTGCCTGTTTCCAACAGTGGTATAAATTTCTGAATCTTTCTCATTCTTAAAGTGCCAGTTTTTGTTTGTTTGTTTGTTTGTTTGTTTTGATCATTGTATAAGGCTTTCTGTCCTCCTTGGGTGTGGACTGTGACTCAGTTCTGAATCATTAAAGCTGCTGAGGCCCGAATAGAGGAGAAGCAAGGAATAAGGGGACACAGTGAAAATTTCTTCGCTTTTGAAAGTGAGTTTTGTTTAGCAAACCCCACCAACTCTCAGGAATCCTGAAATTTTTCTCTGTTGCTTGGGAGGTTGGAGCAAAAAGCAAAAGAAAACTATTCAGTTTTCTTTTTCCAACCCTACCTTCTGTTACTTGGCCTTCAAACACTTTACGAAATCTCCCTTAATGGGCATCTATGTGGAGAAAGATGTACTTCCCAACTGACAAAACAATTTATCAATATATCCACCACTTTTTTACATTAGCCCAATGGTCCTTATTTTTCCTTTTGCAGAAAGTCATGTTTATGCACGTACATCTCGTATGAACCACCGAAATTGTTAACTTTTTATATCTATATGTGTTTATTTATCCTAGAAAGAAACATGAAGTTTCTGATCAAAGAAGAGATAAATTATTTCCTTGAAGACATCTTAGTACCATTTTTATGCTCCAAATTGTTAAAGGATAGTGTGATGAGGTCTGATGTCGATGCCCATGCGAAGGGATTTGCACTGCAAAAGAGGAAGTTTGCGTTTATGCATGCATAAGGTTGTGGATGAACGTATTGCTTAGAATTTAAGGAGAATACATTATTTTCAGTTCTGGGTGGCTGAGTACTGGTAGGGGGGATAAGAAAAGGCCTTCTGAATAAATCTGTTTGAACTTATTTCACAGTTATGTTTTCAACATACCATCTTCCTTTTGCTGCCTTCCCAACACTATACAAGTGTAGAGCAGTTAATTATCTTTCCTCTGAGGGGCCCATGTGGCTCAGAGGTGACAATTTCAGGATTAGATAAGCCTGTCATAGCCCTGGTGCATTTTTCTAGTATTTGGTTAAGGAATTATGGTTTAATTCAAACATAATATATGACTTAGTTTATAAGAATAGTCTTTATTTCAAGAGTTTGAATGTAAACTAAATTGACTCAATCAGACTCAAAGGAAAGGCTTCCATTGTATTGGTATGTAACAGCCTTATTCTTCTATGCAGTTCATGCAAAATGGAAAATACAGTCTATTTTATTATTGATAACCATATTATGATGACAAGATGAACTAGCTTTAGCACATCGCTGTCATTGAGGATGGCCGGAAGGAGAGAAAGCAAGAATCAAAATTCTTGATTACATATCGAGTCACTGTCTTTTAACTTATTATAGGTCAAACTATTCTTATTATCTAATCCAGGGTGAATTTGATTTGCTGGTATTTGCAGTTTGTTTGACAGATACGAAATTCAGATGCAAAATTCAATACAATAAATTGAGAAGTATAAAACATTATTTTTGCTGAGGGTAAACAGTAGGGTGATGGGCTTCTGCTAAGGACATTGCATTACCCCTCTTCAAGAAGCATTGCCTTTATAGAGCAAAATGTAAATGATGTCCCTGGAGTTGTGTGCTGAGGTGAATGGTTTAACTACTGCTTACCGAATCTACAAAACCATTATTTCTAACATGATTTTGTATTAGTCATATAAAATTGTCAAAAATATTTCACATATGTTGTGCCAAAACTTTCCTTAAGGGAAAATTAAATTTGTTGCAATTAACCAATTATTAAACAAATATAAAAGCATATTCTTTGCTGTATTAATTTTCTATTGGTGCTGTTAAGAAATACATCACAAACTTAGTGGCTTAAATTTATTATATTACAGTTCTGGAGGTCAGAAGTCGAAAGTGAGTTTTAAGAGGTTAATCTCAAAATGTTGGTAGGGCTGGTTCATTCTGGAGGAGAATCTGTCCTTTGACTGTTCCAGCTTCTAGAAGAGTTGCGTTGCTTGGCTTCTGGCCCCATTACTGTAATCTCTATTTCCACTGTCAAATTACCTTCTTCTTAATTTGACTAAGGTCACTTGTGCTTACATTTAGGTACCCCTGGAATAATCCAAGATAATATGCCAATCTCAAAACCTGTAATTAGTCACATTTGCAAAATTCCTTTTGCCATGGTAAGGTAATACTCACAGCTTACAATGATTAAGACAAGGACATATTTAGAGCGCCATTATTCAGCCACCATAACTGCATTATGATAAATATCAGTGAAACAACTATTTTATTTCTAATAAGACCTATATTTTGAAGGAGGTAACATATTTTTCAAATAGAGTATTACTCATAGCCTACTTATGGTACCAGAATGATCACTGTTTATTCTTAGAATAAACTCTAAGAATAAATGATCTTTGTATCATAGAATCATGTCTAACTGTCATTAATAGGTATATTTTAAAATCTCATAATCAATTTAAATTTCAACCCAAAATATAAACTTTACAGGGGTATATTTATAAGATTTAGTCAGATAGAACATGTATTGCATTTTCCTTATTTTTAAATGTACCATAAAATTACTGTTCCAAATTTAAGTGTAGATACAAATTTTCTGGTCTTTTAGTCAATGCTGTTTTCTAATTTCAATTTTCAACAATATTATTGTATTAATTTTATGAGCAATAATATAGTTAAATATAAAATATGGGATAAGTGCTAATTTTCTCTTCATTGGTATGTATACTCTGAATACATGATTAATGTATATGCTACAATTCCCTCATCATCTGACTAAATAATTATTGATTGGCTGCTAGAAAAATTATCACAGGTATGAGAAATAGTTTAGTAATCTTTCCTCTGATTAACTGGAATTCCTCATGTTGGTTCAATTGTAAAATAGATTTTACTTGAAGAAATGCATTTCTATATGTAATGGCTTTCATTCTCATTCGTAACACCTTTGTCCATTAACCCAAATATATTTCCTGCTCAAAAATATGGTACACAATTGGAATAGACTTTCTGAATCACTAATTGAGAAATCTGTTAGTTAAATATTGTAGCTTCCACTCATCTTAATTTACATAACTCTAATTTAAGCCCCAAAATCATAATGCTATTTCTGTCATTTCATTTCCAATAAGCACGTTGTGTTATACATAAAATCTTATATGTATGCATGATGTGTTATACATAAAATCTAATATGTCAACCCGATTAGACCAGAGGGTGCCCAGATACTTTTTTAAACATTATCCTGAGTATGTCTGTGAATGTGTTTCTGGATGAGATTAAGATTTGAATTGGGTGATTAAGCAAAACACATTGCCTTCTCCAAAGTGGTCAGTTCTCATACAGTCTCAGAGACCTCAAAAGGTTGAGTCAGAAAATATTCATTCTCTGTGTTTGATGATCTTCAAGCTGGGACATTGATCTGCTTTAGGGCAGGAGATCTCACACTTGGTTCTCTTGGTTTTCAAAACCTAACTTTAGACTGCACATCTTGGAATTTCTCAGACTTCATAATCATGTTGTTCATACTGTTTACAAGACATTGCCTCAGTATCTTTATGAAGCCAGTGGAAGGGCACAGGTGTCTCCCTGGGCAGCAGTTATTACATCTAAGGCCATCCAGTTTTGCAACATGAACTTTCTAATCTGATCAACTTCATCCATTAGCAGGAGGGCCACTCAGGTGTAATTCAGAGCCTGGGCGGTGTGTTCTGCAAGAGCAGTAACTTGTGCTTCTACAGTTATGACACCTGTTCCAGGGATAGTCACTGCCAAGGAATAGAACCACCAGGGGACTTGTTGCACTCATAAAAATGGAGAGCATAGTGCCTCCCAGTCATGTGGGCATCTGGACACTGTGGGGATAACAGTGGCAGTTACATAAGGCCATCCCCAGATACAATGTCCAGTCTAGTCCACAAATAGGTAAGGCCACCCTGCGTTCCTACAGATCCATAAATATCCAGGAGGCATAAAATCCACTGGAGCTTGACCTTGGTGGGGCCACTTGTTCTACCATAGCTTCTGTGTGGTGACATTTATTATGTTTACACAGGCTGTGATGGGTACCCAACCAACAGTGGTGTTACCCCAATGTTGTTCTATGCACTGCAGCACCTGGAACGGGTACTACATGTCCCCCACTAGCCAGCCCCACTCATCATAAACGCTATAGGCTTGCCAGGGGGTGGGTGCACCATGGGTCTTGCAGTGATTTTTGTCCAAAGCTTGCCATGTTGTGTTCCAGATGTCAGCCATAGGACCCCAAGTCTCCAGCCATGTCCAGTTCTCTGCAAATGCAGAACGTATGTGTCAAGGCAAGCCTTCCACAGCTGCTGGTGGAAGGGCGGTACAGATCCAACAGTCGAAAACATTGATCACCTCAGCATAGATGTGGGCCCAGTCCACAGTGCAGCGGAAGCATGTTAACCTATGGTGGAAATGACAGAGCAGGTGCAGGTACTCACAGAGGTAAATCACATGCCTCAGGCAAAATGCAGACTAACCTTTCATCTCTGGATAACAATGCAGCCATCAAGGGCTTTTGCCCTGGGATGTGGTACCACACCTTCTCAGCTCCCCACAGTTCCTTTGAGTCCTGTATCTGTGCCAAAGTACAGGAGATCACTCATAATAGGCCACAAAGACAGTACATATGTCTCCCAGAGGAGGACAGTATATACATTCCCTGGCTGTTTCCCTGAACAGTCAACCACAGGGACCATGGATTGAACACTCAAGAAGTGACATGCACATCATAATGTTGGTCCTCTCCTGCAATGAGTTTTGATGGCCAACCACCAGCAGTGGGGGGCCTGGAGGGTCCATGGCCACAGCCAGATTTTCTTTTCCCCTACCGTCAGGGACTTTGGGTTAGGCAACAACAGGATACTGTTTGTCCCCATACTTGGTCGGAGGAGGTCATCCTTGGCATGTATCTGTACCTCAATGGGGACAGCTGCCCAGTGTAACAAAGCCTCCACCCAGGGGTGGTCTGCCTTTCCACGGCCATTCATTTAAGGTTTGGAGCACCAAGTCCAGCCTGGAATTCCAGCCCTGCAAAGATGGGGCTGTGACACACAAGTGTAACCCATTCTTCAAGAGCTCTTTGTATCACTCAGTCATACCCATACCGTGGGATTATATGGCACATGGAGTCCCCGCTTTATGTCCATTCATTGTGTCCATTTTTGTATATGTTGTCCAGTGAAATGTGTTCCCCTATCACTCTCAAAGGCCAGAGTGTGACCCTACAGGACACATTAGTGTTGCAGGGCCCGCATGGTGTGCTGCTGGTTGGCCACCCTGCAAGGGTAGTGAACCACAGGCGTGTGGCTGTGTCCATGGCTGTTAGTGCATGCATATACCCTTGGAACTTTGGCAGCAGCCTGTTGTAGCCTACTTGCCACCTGGTCAAGGGCACTCACCCTATCGTCACTTGTTGTGTAACACTGGACAGCTGCCTCCATTTAGGGTATGCCTGAGCACATGCTGGGCACTTCTGACAAGACCTGCAAATGTCTTGTGTGGGTAGGGACAGACCCCAACATTTATTAGCCTGTTGCATCCCAGTTTGTCCCAGTTTCCAGTGTAGCCACAAGGACACATCTTGTGTAGGTGTCGACTCTAATGTTGGAGCTTGGCCAAGGCATCTGCCTCATTGTTGCTGGGGGTGGCCAAAGGCATATGGCCTGACACATGATAAATAGTTACCTCTTTCTGATGACCCATTTCCCACAGGTCTTGCCACACAGTTTGGCCCCAAATGGGTAGGTAGCCAACTAGCCACTTCTGTATTTTCCAGGTAGTTAACCACAAGGGTAAGCCTCTAAAGACTACGCAGAAATCAGTACAGATTACCATAGGTGTCACCTCCTTGGTGGTCACCATCCATAATGCTCTAAGTTCAGCCCATTAGCCATTTTGTCCACATCTCGTTTCAAACCATATAGTGTCAGTACTAGGTTGAACTGCAACAGCAGTCCAGGCAGCAGTAGCACCTCAAATAGACCCAATTTGTGTGCCATGAACCATCAGGAATGAAAAAACGCCCATCCTTAAATGGTGATGTCTCAGGGTCTAGGGGTGCCTCAGGTGTCACGGCCTGATCTTGCATTAGGATTACAGGTCCCAAAATCTCTTGCAACTCTGCTGCTAAGAGGTTTATACTCAGCATACTCTGCTGCTCCAAGTAGACGACCCACTTTGCCAAAGTTTATGTGTGTGCTGTCCCAGTCTGGAGGGTCATTACCCATGAATGCACCCATACCGCTACTGGCTAAGTCGTCCACAAGACAACTGCAGCTGTCAGAGTCTCACAAGCCTGAAGGGGAGCACATCCAGCTTCCAGCTGCCACTCTATCAAGGAATACTGGAGGTAAGCCCTCTTCCATAACTGGGACCAAAGCCTATTGGTGTTCTCACATGCTCTGTTCTCTGCCACAGGTCCCAGCCGAAACCATCTGTGGTCACATGCACATCCAGTGCAAATGGGTGCCCCTGGAATATTATTCATAGGGCTTGTGCCTGCTGAAGAACTCACTTGGCTGCCAGAAAGGTGTTCTCAACTGCATCATCCCAATCCCAGGTATCTTCCTTCTTTTTTAAACATTGTAGTAGTTTCAACATTTGAGTTAAACAGGGCACAAATGCCCGCCAGTATCCCAGGAGGCCCACAAGTTTGCTGATGCTTCACCGTCATGGGGGGAGATATGCCTGAATCTTATCAATGATAGCCTCTGGGATGGCCTTTGTCTTACCTGACCAGATAAGTCCCCAAATCTTGGCAGAAAATCCAGGCCCTTACACCTTGGATTCGTTGATGACCCACCTGTATGCTGCCAAATGTTGGCAAATGTTAGAAGGGAGATCAAATCATAAGTTTGGAGCATAAAATCCAAATGCAAAGTGATTGGAACACTTATAATTTTTGTATTACTCCTAGTTCTTACAATGCTGCTAAACACAATTGGGAAATGATTAAGCATGACTTATAAGGGAAAGAAGATAATTTAACACTAGACACAGCTAAACTGAAAAAATAAATTTTTAAGACCTCTCAGGCTTACCTTACTTTGTTGCCTGGCACGGATTTTCTTGCTGGAGTTGCTAACAGCCTCTCCAACACTAACCCATTAAGATAAATAAAAACTCTCTGTGAATCAACCATTGCAATCTTTGTGTTGGTTTGTGTCTGTTTATGCTGTTTGTGCTTAATCTGCAGTTGTTGGAGCCAACTTCGGAGAGAGAACCAACGCCACACACAAACAATACTAGCAATGGGCGGTTTTAGATAAAAACAGAGCAGGAAATGTTAGGAAAAGCGGCAAAAGAGAAAGGACTCAGAGAGTTCCTACATAAATTGGTTATGAGTAATGTATAAACAAGGAACAACAAACTGCGGAAGGCCGCAGGACGCCTCTGGGGAGGAAGGCCTCTCCATGCCTCATGTTCTGGTGCAGGGTGACCTAGGCTCTGTTACCATAAACATTGTGCTCAAGGACGTAAAACTCCTTCGTAGCACTATGACATAGCCAGATTTGTAGGCTCCTTGTGAGGCCCACATTCCACCAGCTGCATATAGATAATAAGCTAAAGATAACCACATGTTCTCGTTTCGTGAAACTCCCAAACTGCTACTGTTATCAGTCCTTAGGATGACATACGAGTTCCAACTCACTGATTTACTTCTGGCTCATTGATTCACTCCACCCCTACCTTATAGTTCAACGTGATTGTAACCAATAAACAGTGTGGATAATCAGAGCTCGGGGCCTTCACAGTCTGTTCCAAAGTAATGAGTGATGGCCCCCTGGTCCCACTTAATCTGTCCCTTTATTGCCATCGAACATTGGGTACCCACGGGTGATGTAGGGCTGATTCCCTACATTCTGGTGCCCAATGTGTGGCTCATGGATACCTACATTCTGGCACCTGATGTGTGAGGTTCATGGATTCCCTACAGTAATAGAGGCCAGCTTTTCCATTTCAGAGGCAGAACAGGCCTGCTTGCCTATTCCTACAACTCAGTTGGGGTATAGGCAGTATATGAAGTATGTTGCATTACAGTGTGGGGGTCCCTGAGCCTGCTCTTGGGGCTACAACAGCTATTTATAATCTACCTCCTGATAGACCACTGACTGAGCCCGCAATGGCGGTTCATCCTCCTCAGTATCAGACTGAGTGGGTGTCTCTGGCTGAGACAACGGACCCAAACCTGCATTCACAGTAGCCTCTAATTCCTTTTCTGAGCTATGCAGCCAGGCCTCCAGGTGCCCCAAATGCGCCTGGAGGGTCCTTACCTGCACTGCGTCCCTCAGAGACTGGGTGTGTACTTCTCATAGTGCAGTCAAAAATGGCCATCCAACTCTGCTGAAAAAAACTCACTCCTTCTCAGTGTTCTGTGCTTCCAGCTTCTTCAGCACCTTCTCCATTCTCACAAGGGACCCATCTATCACTGCCCAGGTTTCAACCAGAGCCCATCTGAGCAGCAGAGCTGCCATGGGGTACCACAATCCATGTTGCAGCCACGTTGCCGACCTGGAATCAGTGGGGACTGAAGGCACACTCACCTCAGGATTCTGTTTGTGACACCAATTGTCAGGTTCTAAGTGAGGTCCAAGGGAAGTCAGTGGGTGAGTGGAAGGTAGCTGAAAAAACATTCAAGGAATCATAGATAGTTTACATATGGCTTTACTGTCTCTCTGAGCACAAGTGAGCCTGGGCACGAGCTGTGGGCACAAGTGAGCCATATGTACCGTGTTACTAGGGTAATTAAATTTTTTCCAGATAATAGTGCCTTTGAGCCAAGCAGGAGCTCAAGTGGGTAATCAGCTAATGTGCCTCACATGACATAGTTACATAATGTGGGGGGTTGTGCACCTGCGCTTTCAAACCGGCTGAGTCGTGCTGTGCCAGAAGGCTGCCTTGGCCTACTCTTGACTGAAGTGCAGCCATTTCCCTTACATCCCTTTTCTTCTATTTCTGCTTCACTACCTGCCTTGGAATCAGAAAATATAAAACATCCTTGATTATGAATGAATATGAAAAGAACTTTAGGCTTCAGGTAATTATTTATAAGCTTTTATACGTGATTGAGGTATGGACTTTGGTTAGAATTTTTCTCTGCCTGTATACTTAATTTGCATATTTGTCATGATTTTTGTGGGATATTTTCTGCTGTCATCATAAGTACATAATATGAAAATGTTAAATATTGTAAAGGATGAGTTTTTACCAAAAAAAGTAATAATTTGACACTACAATTTAAATTTATTGAGCTTTATTATGTGTAAGGACAATTACATAAATATATTTGTGAAATGTCTTCATTAAGCTTTGTAATCTTTATTTTACACAAAGGATTACAGTAGTTTAAAAAAGTGAAATGAGTTGCCCATATTTATACAGCTATAGTTCAGAGACAAAGCTCATCCTCTTTCTGTTGTATAACATTTCCCTCAGTCCTTTCACAAGTCTTAAAATACACCTACTATACTTTGTTATCATATGTATGCTGTCTTAATAACTCCCTATGACCATTAATTAAATAACAGAACAATTTGGTTGAAAATCCCACTCTTTCTACTGCAACACAGTTGGCCTTATCTGTTATCAGCCTCATACAGATTTTATCCCAGTGAGTAATCTCTCTTCAGTCTAAACTTCAACCTAAAAAAATACTGACATTTATTTAATAATTTTGCACTGAAAACATCAAAACCTGAAGAAAATGTGCTTTTATGAGGTTATTAAAAATATTAACTCCTGAATTTTTAAAATCATTATAATTATTTTCATATACTGTAGAAGACTACTCAAAAGAAAAAATTGTGCTTGACCTTGTCTGTCCAAAAAAGTTACACAATACTCTTGTTACAGTCCTAATTGTGTCTACTTTCAAATTTATATGTTGAAGTCCTGATTCACAGTAATTAGAATATGAATACATTTAGAGACAGAGTCTTTAAAGAAGTAAATAAATTAAAATGAAGTTATTAGGGTGAGTCCTAATCCAATATGGCAGATACTCTTACAAGAAGAACTTAGAAAACGGACACATGTGAAGAAATAAGACCACACGAAGACACAGAAAGAAGAAGTCTATTTATATAAGCCAAGGAGATATCCCTCAGAGAAACCAACTCCACTAAAACCTTCATCTTGGGATCTATCTTCCAGAATTGTGAGAACATAACTATCTTTTGTTTAAGCTACCTAGACTATGGTACTTCAACACGACAGTCCTAGAAAGCTAATACAACTACTTTTAACATTTGCTCAGCTCAACTTGCCTCTCAACCTTTATGTACCAAAACAAAGCACCTGAATTTAAAGAACATATTAATATGGCTCTTCAATTTTGGTAAGTGGCATCATTTGATTTTTTGGAACTCAAATTAATTACCTTGGAATAGACTAAGCCAGTATGTCATCTGTTTGTGAATTCATCTACATCAATGAGACTCTTGCTAGAAATGCAGAATCTCAGTTATCATCTCAGGCATCCTGAATCCAAATCCAGATTTAAAAAAAAAATTCCAGTTATTCATATTTATATGAATATTAGAGAATCCCTGCTCCAGACTGGGTTAATGCTGACTTTGCAGTCTCACAGATTACAAAACACTATATAACCTGGTTAAACTGTTGTGGATATGCTTACTTGATATATGTAACCAATATTATTTTTATTTTTGTAGTAAGAATTTTAGGGGATTCATTTGTGATTATATCTGCTTTATATTTTAGTTACCTGGTACTGCAGTGGGAATCAAGAGAACAGAGAATCTCAAAACCACACAGCATATTCCACAAAGAACCTGCATGAGCACATGACTCTTTCCATGATATATATCTGGGTGGCCATTAAAACTATTATTCTAACAGAGAGACTTTTAAAAGCGAAAATGGCGCTGTATGCTACTTGAATAGGAGGCTGGGTGAACAGGTGCAAAGGGTAGCTCAATGACAAATCAATTCCTATGGACACACTTGACACATTTAAATTATGATCATTGGAAGACATGCATATATATTCAGATACAGGCAGCCAGATGGATTATTGTTGGAGAGGAGTATCAGAAGCCTGAAAGACTTAGGAATTTCAAAAAATGGGCCATTAATTTATTAGTTTATTAGTTTATGTCTTCTCTTATATAACAGTGAGACTTCGCAGCTTTTATATATTCTTTATGCTATGTCATTGCTATTTTGAAGTACTTACATCCCACGCAAGGCTTATTATGGAGGTGTATTGAGAGTCATAACTAGTTAATATATTCACTTTATACATATCAATAGAGAAGGCTGTAATTTTCCAAATAAATTTTCTGGAACATAAATGTCTTCATTTTCCTATTTGAAGATCAATAGCTCTTTTTTTTTGCCATTACGAGTGGAAGGTTGTACTAATAATTAAACTATATATTAGAAAGTCAGATAATGATTGACTATTCATGAATATAAAGTAGAAATTATTGCTCTGAGATATAATAAAGTACTGAAGACATCAATAGCAATAGAGAAGAATACATCCAATTTTTCAGGCTGTGGCTATCTATAGAGCAATCAGTCCTGTAGATGTGGTTTTGGGCCAGCTCTTAGTTGTTTAATGAACATCCATTTTTTTTCTTTTTCCTTATTACCCAAAGTCCAGTTATATTTGGGTTGAAAAATGTGCTCAGTCAAAAATAAAACAAAAAATCAAACAACCAAAAAGACAAAAAATATTTTTCTCAGGCTTCTTTACAACTATCGTTTTTAAATGAACCACATTTGACCAAAGAAGCATATGGAGTAGTTACTGAGAGGGGCTTCCAGTGAATTGTATCAAGGCAGTCACTCAGCTGCTGTATGCCTTCTGTCTTCCTTCCCAATTTCTTTCTTTATAACTAGAATTAGGCATAGTTCTAGCCAACAGAATGTTAGGCAAGGTGAGGCACGCCACTTCTGTGTCTAAATCTGAAGGTGACAAGTCTACTAGGATGAAAGATGCTATACATCTGGGTCACCCCTTCAGTGAGAGCCATTCAAAAACCCCAGATTGTTGTTCTGATAACTGATACTTTTGCTTGTGTCATATTTCAGCCATGATCTATTTTTTGCCATCCTGCTATAGCAGCTAACAAAACCTTTAGAATATGTACTAAGACTGGGACAACAGAAAGAGAAACTTTGGTTTTCTATGATATTATAAAGCCATCACACCTTTGAGGAAAAAAATATATAGCCTAATTTGTCCAAATAATGTTTTTTTTCCTGCTCTCTGCAACTCACAACTAACTGAAATTTCTATCTAATAAAGTCTATACATTCATAATAAAGCAGTCAAATAAAAATTGTCCTATGACTATTAGCTTCTTTCTATGTATTTGTTATGGTCTTCTTGAAAATAGAAAGCAACTATATCTCTATATAGGAAATTACTAATTACTACACATTTGTTTGAAATTTTAGTTGCTTAGATGTATTTTTTGAAAGGAACAAATTTAATACGTATAGACCTGCTACAAGTCCATATTTTTTCTTCTATTTATTTACTTAATCTATGCAACCTGTATTTTCATTCTCTAAGAGACTGAAAAAATAGCAGGCCCAATAAAATGTAAAGTATATAAATATTTTTATATATCTGGCTCTATTTATCTTTAAATAAATAGATAATCCAAAATCAAAAGCAGTAAAAAGAGATATACTTCTAAATGCATGAGAAAGCCCCATTTTAACGTATTATGCTTTATTCAGTCTCCCCACCTCCCCCTGACAGGAAGAAACCTGATTTATTTGAACCACCAAGAGGTACAGTGTTTGGATAGCTATTTTTTTTCTTCTGTGTTTTAGATTTGAGGGTGAAAACTTTGGAAAAACCCAAAAAGTAAATTCTTCTTAACTTTCTATCTCTCCATAACCTTTTACTTACATGCAGAAGTGAGTTATTGGAGTGTTAAAACTGCTATAGATAGATATCTCAATAAAATTAAAACTAGCATAAAAGTAAACCAAGTGGTAAAAGAATATTGACTTTCTCTTTATTGCACATTTAACAATATGAAAGATAGTAAAATATAATTTTATGTTAGATAATAATAAAAATATGTGTCCTATAACATTGTGTATTTACGGCATACTTTTCATTTCTGTATTTAATTTCTGAATGTGAGAACCAATAACACTTTTTCTTCATTAGTTGTGTATTTCCTAAGGAAATTTCCTAAGGAAAGTAACATTTATACATCATTGAAATATTAGCAACTTCTTTTTGCAAATCATTACCTGTAACCATGCAGACATGCATACATAAATAAATTGTAATCACTAAATAGGAAGATAAAATCCAGTTTTAGAAATGTTCAGCTATGTTCATGAAGTCTGTGATTAGATATACAGTCAAAGCACTGGCTAATGAGCTTATCCACATTTCCAAAGAAGGTAAGAGTTTCTTATATTTTAATTTAACTTTTATTAGATAATTCATTTTGTGTATGGTTTTCTCTTAAATATTACTTTGAGGTTGTTTCTTTTGGTTGAAGCAGAAGACATTTTTCCACACTTTCTTGATTATTTGGTTTTTCCTCCAGTCAAACGACATCATATATATATATATATATATATATATATATATATAAAACATTATTATTGCAGTGAACTGCAATTTTAACATTTAATATGGAGAAACACTCTCCGTTAAAGATCAGTTAGCTCTTCCCAGAAATTATTGATCTTTCCTTTAACTTTGTCAAAGTAATTTAGGCTTAAGATGAGGAAACGGGCTTGTAAAACCAAGATTTTGATAGTACCATAAAGTCTATGTGCTGCGTATTTTAAAATTTGAAGTGCACTTTAAGAACTGTTGCCCTAGCTTTATAATAAATACTATTAGAGATGTAATTATGAAGAAAAATTCATCTCTTTATTTCATATGTATGTAATTTGGCTCTATTACTCGTACTGTTTGCTGTACATCACGTGTCATAATCAAAATAACTTTGATTTTAAACAATAGTAAATATTAGATTTTTATATATTATTTTCCCGTTTGTCAGTTTTATTTTAATAAAAACCTATATTTCTAAGAAGCAAAGGTCAGTCTTCAGTCAAATAAACATATAAATATTTGTCATTCTGTGTTTGCTCAGTGGCTTTAATAGGTGACTATGGCTGGGTGCCGTGGTTCATGCCTGTAATCCCAGCCTTTTGGGAAGCCTAAACAGGAGGATTGCTTAAGCCTGTGAGTTCAAGACCAGCCTGAGCAACATAGCAAGACCCAATCACTATAAAAATAGCAAATTAACTGGGCATGTTGGTGTGCACCTGTAGCTCCCATCTACACAGGATGGGGAGGTAGGACAATCACTTAAGCCCAGGATTTTGAAGTTGCAGTCATCAATGATTGCACAACTGTACCCCAGCCTAGGTGACAGAGTAAAACCCTATCTTGAAAAAAAAAAAGGAAAGAAAGAAGAAAAACATAAGAAATAAGACCATGCTTTAGAAATAGTTCATTAACCAGTGACTTTATTATCAGCCTCCTCAGTTGCTACCAAAGAGAAGATTCCACACTTCCTATCAATTTATCCATGTGTGAAGTTTCTTTGATGGGTAATTGAGGAAACACATCCACGTTATATTTAAACTATCTAGTACCTCCCTCATATCTATTAATCAAATCAGTATATATTTTAAATAAATGTCTTAAAATTAATTTATGCCAAAATGTGATAATTGGTTTAAATATTCATTAAAGATCAAAATAAGTTGGGCATCATTTCATTTGATTTTGACCAAAATTACAGGCCATATGAATTAAAAGTAGTAGTAGTTGCTAGTTTGTACCTGAGTGAGAAATGCATTTATCAACTAGAGTACAGTGTTCACATCCTTTTTTTTCTCTCTTTCTTTTTAGACGGAGTCTTGCTCTGTCTCTCAGGCTGGAGTGCAGTGGTGTGATCTTGGCTCACTACAAACTCCGCCTCCAGGTTCAAGCAATTCTTGTGCCTCGGCCTTCCAAGTAGCTGGGACTACAGATGGACACCAGCACACTCAACTAATTTTTGTATTTTTTGTAGTTACAGGGTTTTACTATTTTGGCCAGACTGATATTGAACTTTTAATTTCAAATGATCCACCTGCCTTGGCCTCCCAAAGGGCTGGGATTAAATGCATGAATCACCATGCCTGGCTCCAAATACAATTATTTTGTCTTTAACATTGCGTTTTAAAATACAAAAGCTGTTTTCCATATTACTCAGGTCAGATTTTTTATTCCACTTCTCTCAGTGAGATTGCATTATTTACCTCCATCTCTATAATGCTACAGTCTGTATTTGATTCTCTTGAGGGTGTCTGCTTGTGGTTGTGCATGCAAGTGTGTCTGTGCGAGTCTGTGTGTGTCCAAAAAGGTCTATAATTTCCTTGTATTTGTAATATCTGTGTCTGCTCTTGGTTTTAGGGTAATGCGGAACTCACGGAGTGTGTAAAATGTTTTCTATATTCTTTGATTTTTCTGAAAGAAATTTTGCAGAATTCATATTATTTCTTTTTTAAATGTTCAAGTGCTTATTAAAATTTACCCGTAAAATATTCTGGTCCAGATTTTTCTTTTTTGGAAGATTTTTAACTAAAAATTTATTTTATTCAATAAATGTAGAACTATTAAAATTATCTATGTTTCCTTGAGTTGGTTTGGTTGTTTGTGTCTTTCCAGAAATTGGTCTGTTTTATTTAAGTTGTCAAATGTATTGGCATAATCACCTTATTGGTATTTGTTACTTTCTTTCACTTCTTATATTGATATTTTATTCTCTACTTGTTTCTTGATCAGCATGACCAAAGGTTTACCAAATACAGTGATATTTTCAGAGAATTGCCTTTAGTTTCATTTCATGCTTTGTTGTCATTTCTACTTTTATTTCTTATACTTACTATTTCCTCATTCAATTTGCTTTGCATTTAATTTGCGACTTCTTATGGAGACCATTCAGATTGCTTGATTTTAGTTAGGTCTTGCTTTTGTTCTCAGCAGGCCTTATGATAGCGACTTTATCTCAGCTCTGCTTTAGTTGCATCCATATATTTTTATACATTGTATTTTCACTTGCACTCATTTGAAAATATTTTACGTTTCTCTGAGACTTCTTTTTTAACACGAGTTATGTAAAAGTGTATTATTTTGATATTTGGGGATTTTTCAGATGCCTCTTTTTTCCTAGTATAACTCTTTTCTGGCTCACAAGCATACTTTGCATGGTTTTTAATCTTTGAAATTTGCTGAGTTATTTTATGGTATAAAACATGATCTACCATGATTATTCTTTCTTGTGAATTTGTGAATAATATGTATCTGCTATTGAGTGGTCTTTTCAATAAATGCCAATTTGACCAAGTTGTATGATAGAACTGATGGCTCAGATCATCTGTAACCATCTATAATATCACTGATGTCCTACCTACTTACTCTACCAACTACTGAGGGAAGAGTGATGAAGTCTCCAACTATAGTTTCAGATTTCTCAATTTCTTTTTCCAATGTGCCAATATTTTTTCTCGTGTATGTTGAAACTCTGATATTAGGTAGATACACACTTGAGATTATTATAGCTTTCTGTAGCATTGGCCATTTATCATTATTTACTTTCCCACTTAGCTACCTTTTTATGTTTAGTATCCGCATGTTATACAATCCATCACTTTACTTTTAATCTATCTATGCCATTATTTACAGTGTGATGTTTGCAGTCAGCATTATGTTGGGTCTTGCTTTGTTTCTTTAATCAAATCTGGTAATCTATGTTTTCTTTCAACTAGTAAGTTTAGACCATTTACATTTAAAGTGATTATCTACCCGTTTATATGAAAATCTACCATCTTCTCTGCTGTCTTACACTGTTTCATGTTTTCTCTTTCTCTTCTTTTTCTGATTGAACTGTGCATTTTAATAGTTTCTTTTTTTCTCAAATTTTTTTCTTTTTTTTGAGATAGAATCTCACTCTGTTGTCCAGGCTGGAGTGCAGTGGCATGATCTCAGCTCACTGCAACCTCTGCCTCTTGGGTTCAAGCTATTCTCATGCTTCAGCCTTCTGAGTATCTGGGATTACAGGCGTCCATCACCATGCCTGGCTAATTTTTGTATTTTTAGTAGAAATGGAGTTTCACCATGTTTGCCAGGGTAATTCACCCACCTCAGCCTCCCAAAGTGCTGGGATTAAAGGCATAAGACACTGTGCCTAGCCTCTATTGTTTTTTTATAGTGGTTTTCATAGAGTTGAAAAAGTACATTTTTATGTAATACAACTGTACCTTTAACAAACATTCCACTGCTAAAGCAGACAGCATATGCCCTATTACCCACTCCCATTGCTTGCTCTATTTTTTCATCCATTTCATTTTCATCTGTGATATAAACTGTTAAATGTTAGAACAGTTAGAATGAGGTGTTGGCCAGGCTGCATTCTCATCTTTAGGCTTGCCTAGGGAACATTCCACTTTCAAGGTTCTTTAGGTTGTTGATAAAATTCCTTTCCTTGTATAATTTTCTTATTTGATTTGAAGCCAGTAATGCAGAGAAGAGAGGGAGAGATAATGCTTTGCTTCTGTTCTCTTGCTTCTGATCCTCTTTACAGGGCTCACTTAATTAGACTAGACTCACTTTAAATAATCTAATTTTAATTGCTGTGAAGTCAACTGAAGAGGGATCATAACTGCATCTCTGAAATTCCTTCAGTCTGAGAAATTCTATTGGTTAGATGAAAGTTATAGATCCTGCCCACAATCAAGAATAGTTATTGAACAAACATTTGTACACCAGGATACAAGAATCATGGAGGCCTGCTAGAATTGTGATTAGCATATGCATCTAAATTTAGGTATATCTTATCTGAGTAATATTTTCTATTTTATCATATGCTTTGCTTAGCCAGTCACCAGACTAGGAGTGTGCCCTCACCAAGCTTTCCCTCCATTACATCTTTCTTTTTGAACTCACTAGAGATTTCTTTGCAAAACAGGTTTTAGGTGTATGTGTTCTAGACAATGGTCAGTTATTAAATGTTTAATAACCACTTCCTGAAAGAAAAAACAAACATGTCTATGCATATTATAGTTTCTACTGATACAAAGATTATGCAACACATAGTTTATGAATATTAACAAAATACACAATATACTTTATTATAGATTTTATATAGCCAGTTGATGCACAGAAAATTATTTTACACTTATGTGTAGGTTAATGAGTAAGACAAAAGTAGAATAACAAAGACATATATGATCACATTTTCCTCATTTATCAAGTATATCAGTGCTTGTTTGATGAATTTAATCATCCTTTTTGGATACTACAATAATATTATCTCTCTTGCTCTCATCTTTTTTATTTTTGCTGTTCACAATTCATTAGATAGAACCATTACTTTCTTAAGTCTAAAAAATAAACAAAGCAATAACTCAAACTCTCATAGGTGGTACTTGCTGACTTCCACAGTGCAAATACCTGTAGTGTGGCTTATTTCAAGCTATCACTGAATGTGAAGTTGGAAGACAACTTCATTAGCACGTTACTATATGGCAGTTTTTGCTATGCAAATAAAATAGATATTCATAACCTTAAAAATATGGATAATGATAAAATTTAATAAAACAATTAGAAAGTTTATATCTTGAATATTTTTTACCTTTGTTTTTATATATAATTTAACTGTTAAATTAATGTAGCTAAAGTTTAGATAATAGTTATTAAACTATAAACTTTTATAGTTTATAAAGTTATAAACTATAAAACTTTTAGTAGCCTTCTGAAATTTTAATGATTACCTTAATTCCCTTATTCTTTTCCCATCAGACAAAAACAAGGCTGACAGAATTAGTTGTCAATTAAAACGCACGTACTTGTGCCTGATTCTCTCTCCTTCCTCAATTCCTTCTTTCCTTTCTCCCTCCCTCCCTCCTTCTCTTCTCCTCATTCCCTCCTTCCCTCCCTTCCTTTTTCCTTTCTTTCCCTTCTCTGTTTCTCTTTTTTTTTGCTTTTTTTGTGCAAGGAACTTCTCTATAGTTTTCATATGATTCACCACCCGACACTATGTATTAAGTAAATAAAATTTTTATTATTAGGCTGTTACTATAATGTTACAAACTTAAAACTAGAACTTTTACAATACCTACTGACTTCTGTTTTTAACTGCTTATCTCACCTTAGATTATGCCAAATATTTCATATGAATAATGAAGTACTTCTGGTTGTATAATGGGCATCACTTCTTTTCAATATAAAGTGAACATTTAGAAGAATACTGCCTAATAAAACATCAAAATAAACATTAATATGAATTAACTGAAATGAATTCTCATGTATCTCATTTAGGTAATCTACTTTTAATTATCTTGAAGTCAACTGAGGAGTGACCATAGTCATATCTCTGAATAGAACTTAGTAGAGCCATTCACTTTGGTTAAATGCATCCTGGAATTCTTGGTACCAGTGGGCAGGACATCAGATAACCTCAATTCAAGATCACTGTAAAGTAGAAGAGAAAAGAAAGAGGAAAGAAAAAGAAAAGAATATGTGCATTGACCAGCAACAGTCTTCCTAACAATCCTATTCCTTATTAATTTGAGGTTGAATAACAGAAAATCCTAATATTGAAACTCATAACAGAGCTTTGTGTTAGAGGACATTATCTGCTAGAATTGTGTTAAATATAATGTCAAAGTATGTGCTTGTGAAAGCTAAATGGGCAAAGTATCACATTACTTCACTTTTGGAGTAGTATGTTATACGAGTTTTTTCTTTCATTAATTTTGGCATAAGAGACTTATGAAATGCTAGACGCTTTGAATACTTCTGTATCAAACAAGTATAGTATTTACTTATTTTATCCCCAAAAGAAACACTAATGTTTGTCTCAGATTTAAATGTGCCAACTTGAGCTTCGCATAAAAAATAAATTGATTTTAAGAGTATTGCAAACGTTCAGTCATACTCACTAAAGGATAATGGCCTCAATGAAGTGTTCACAACATTTGGAATTTTGTTTTAGAACTCTATGCTTCAAATATAAGCAAACTGAAACACTAAACTCACAAGATATCTGAAATAAATTAAATGTCAAGCATATGTACTTGTGTATTGTATATTAACACTTCGAAAGGAAAGTCTTGAGTGTGGCTACATTTTGAATTATTTAAACTAATAATATGTTTTCAATTTGTTACAGCATGAGATGGCTTAAATAAGCTCAAAAAACATCTGCATACATTATCTGATTCTCTCAATACTTGTCCCTTTAAATCTGGTCTTTGTGAAATATATGGTCTTTCTTCTGAGCATTGTCTTATCTTGAGGATGGTTTATTTGTCAAATATTCAAGATTATATCACCTTCTCTGGTAACCTTTTACATAAAGTGTCAGGAATTTCTTTTCCTTTTATTTTATTTCAATCAAAGCTGCTTTCTTTCTTTTCTTTTTTTTTTTTTAACTTCCACTTTTATAAGAGATAGAGCCAAATAAAAGATTATTTTTATATATTTATCTACTTTCGTGGAAAAGACACCTGAACATTAAGGATTAAAATGTAACGTTTTTAGATATATCTCAGCTTTCAAAAAAGTATCCAGAAATGAGTCAGCTCAATTTATTTAAATAAGTATACTGATATTACATTGTTGGACACTCGGCTTAAAAAAATTTATTAGTAATTTGAATTAAAAGAAACAGTACTAGTTTTACTTAAACTGCTATGCCTGTGAATATTACATGTCTGGATGATTTATTCTGCTTTGCATGAAACCTTTAAAAACTGTGGCAAATGTGTAGCAGAAAACTAAATGATATGATATTTCTTATTTCAGTGCAAAGGAAAAGATGCACTTACAGAACAAAAACCTCGGTTGGTTCTGTTAAGAAAATAATATGTATTTTTTAAAGATAGACTGCTATTAGGGTCTGCTGTGTCAATAAAATATTCACTGCTATGTATTTACCCAGTGGCTTTTAGTGGATTCAGAGAGAATCTTAACATTATACTCAACCAGGTCAATTACAGGGTTGGGGTGAGTAACTGATACTATTCTTTGCATGATAAACTGTCTTTCATCTCTTATACTGCTTCAAACCTGCACCTGTTTGTAAAGCTGCAGTTAAAAAAAAAAAAAGAAATGAAATGTTACGGTAAATTACAATGACAGGATGGGGTTAAAAACAGCAAGATTTTAGGTTATGAAATACATTACACCTACCAGTTATCAATTTATGTTTGTTTCTGCTTAATTTCACTTTACTAGGGATGTATGGAGAATATGTGATAAGAAATATAAAAACAAGCGCTCCATACTGTGATAAAATGAAGTGATTGCAAGAAAAAACTGTGTCCAGAAAACTGTATCATAAGCACATCTCCAGGCAGATGAGCAGAATATACCACTGAACCAACTGTAATGCATTTCTCAATCTGATATGTGTTCCACAAGACAAAGCTTTCATTCCTGATGAGACACTGGTGATCTGTCGCTCAAAATGTTTCAAACTCTACAGCCTTTTTAAATACCAGATGTTTACTAAAACACAGACTCCACGTACACTCAGTGTAAAAAGGGAAAGTGTTAACACATAACGAATCTCATTCTTATTCATGGTTCACAGCATTCTTAGTTGTATCATTTTCAAAAAAATGTTACATGACTAAAAACATCGTTAATCCTTTTACAAAGTACTTCCACCACTCTTTGATACATATGTGTGTACTATACATGTATATATGTATGCATATGTATCTATTTTAGATTACATATATACATTTGTGTACATCACAAAAGAATGTTATAATTTTCCTAATGCATTAATTTAAAATGTATTAATAAAATTTGTTCAGAAATAAAACTATTTCTTTTATATATATGTATGTGTGTAATGTTTATATATATATATAAACTGTGTACAGGAATTGTGTAAAGTTTATATATATATATACAGTTTATATATACAAATACATATATACTTTATATATAAAAATATAAACATATATATATACATATATATATAGTTTTTATATATAAAAACTGTACACAGTTCCAATGAAGATGAAAGAATTTTTGGGATCTAACATCTGATCTCATCATAACTAACTAGAAAAGTGGATAAAAACCAATGGTTTTCATATATTGACAATAAGAGCACAGGTTTCTAATCCTTGACAAAAAGAAAATTTAAAAAGAGAGAAAGAGAAAGAATGAGAAAGAGAGAGAGAGAGAGAGAGCTGGGAGATTCCTCTGGCTTCTGCTTGCAGGCATTTCCTGGAATAATGCAAAGTCCAAGCAGAGACCCCATAACCAATAGTAAAGAATGTTCGGACTAGCTAACAGTTGTACAATTATAGACCATGAAAGAGATTTTTTAAAAGTATAACAAGAGAATAACAATAACCACACTGAGGCCTATTTTAATCTCATTGCAGAAACTTAGTGATAAAAAAAAAATTTTGATGTAGATAAGATAAAACATGTTGATATACATATAAATAAGAGTTATTTATATGTTTTATAATACTACTGAATTATTTTCAAACATATGAAAATCATAGCGAAACAATATATAAAGTTCTAAAAATAAGAAAGTAAACTCATATCCATATCAAAATTAGTAATTGAATATTTATATCAGATTTACTCTTAAGTTGTTATCACACCAAACTTCAAATAACTCAAAATTCCATTCATAAGTAAATGAATAAATGAATTGTGGTATATTCATACAATGAGCTAATACTCTAATAAAAGTAACAAATTTCGCAACATGCCAACTCATAGATTTATCTCTAATACAGCATGATGTTCAAAAGGAAATGGGCACAAAAGCGTTCACACCATAATATTTCATTTCTATGAAAATCTAGGAAAGATGAAATTAGTGACAGATATAGCGTCAGTGATAACTTTAGTCTGGGCATTGACAGCAAAAGGCAATAGAGAAATCTTTCGAATAATGGAAACAGTCTGTATCTTAATGCCAGTTACATGGGAATGTGTACTTGTGGAAACTCATCAAACTCATGAATTTAACCTCAATAAATTTAAGTAAAAACCTATAGTAAGAAAAATGAACATTCACAGAAAGTATTTTGGGGTCAAGTAACACAATGGAATGTTCCAAGTGTAATAATGGGGTACTGGCTGGAAGCAGTGGCTCACACCTGTAATCCCAACACCTTGGGAGGCTGAGATGGGCAGATTGCTTGAGCTCAAGAGTTCGAGACCAGCTTGGACAATACAGTGAGACACTGACTGTATACAAAATACAAAAAAAAAAAAATTATCCAGGCGTTGTGGCATGTGCCTATAATCCCAGCTACATGGGATACTGAGGCAGGAGGATGCTTGAGCCCAGGAGGCAGAGGTTGCAGGGAGCTGGGATGGTGCCACTGTACTCCAGTCTAGGCAACAAAGTGAGACCTTGTCTCAAAAAAAAATAAAAATAAAATAAAATAAAATAAAATGTGAGCTACTGTAATGAATCTGTTGACTCTGCTGTTACTGATGAGAACTGGTGGCCTAGAAAATGCTATTTAATATTAATCTGATGTATTTTATTCCCATTTATTATTCATGCTGTTAATCAAGAGTAAAGTTTGTTGAATTTGTAATTCTCATAACCTTACATGAAATGAATTTCTGATATTCTAATTTGAGTGATAAAGTCTTAACTATTGTCATTAATTATATGAGTATTCATACATTCCCTTGTTCTGAGTTTTTGTTGTTGAACAAATCAATCCATTTCTGTTTAATTTGGTTTGGTCTGTTTCTTTCTATCCTTTTCCAAGAAGTAGTATCTGCTAGCATTGCATCAGTTTCAATTCTTTTTCACCCTCCCATTTGGCCTGCTTTAGGTTGAGAACTTCAAAAACCTCCTAGTATATAACAACTTTACCCAAATCCCTACACTTACAGACCTAACCAAATTCTAGCATGACTTCTAACAGCTTAAGCCGTTGACCCTAGGAGGCCAGCCTTCCTTAAAATGACTGTCTGAGAAAACTCAAGACTGTCAAAATAATTTACTGTTTGACTCAGCCAACACTTCCCTTGCCTAGATAATTTAAAGAAAAGCTTAAATTAAAAAAAAAATTTTTTTTTGTTTGAGACTGCATCTTACTCCGTTGCCCAGGCTGGAGTGCATTGGTGCCATCTCAGCTCACTGCAACCCCTGCTTCCTGGGTTCAAGTAATTCTCCCTGCCTCAGACTCCCAAGTAACTGGGACTACAGGTGCCTACCACCACCCCTGGCTAATATTTGTGTTTTTAGGAGAGATAAGGTTTCACTGTGTTGACCAAGCTGGTCTCGAGCTCCTGACCTCATGTGATCTGCTCACTTCTGTCTTTCAAAGTGCTGGGATTACAGGTGTGAGCCACCACATCCGACCAAAATTGCAAATCTTTGTTCTGTACCTTTGAGTTATAGAAGTATGTCTCTCTTAATTCTCAGGAGTGTCTTTATCGATGACCTGACCTAAAAGCCATTTTTTTAAAAGTAATCATCATGAAGAATAGGGACTCTGTTTCTCAGTATCAATGGAAAAACAGAATCTTAATTTTGAGGCTGGATGCGGTGGCTCACACCTGCAATCCCATCACTTTGGGAGGCTGAGGCAGGCAGATCACTTGAGGACAAAAATTTGAGACCAGCCTGGTCCATATGGTGAAATCCCATCTGTACTAAAAAATAGAAAAGTTAGCCAGGGATGTTGGCATGAGTCTGTAGTCTCAGCTACTCGGGAGGCTGAGGCAGAAGAATTGCTTGAACCTGAGAGGTGGAAGTTAGAGTGAGTCAAGATTGGACTACAGTACTCCAGCCTAGGTGACAGAGTGACCCTGTCTCTAAATAAATAAATAAATAAATAATCATCTTTTGATAATTGCCAGATGATCTTCACAGCTGGCATAAGTGCATTTACACTGCCCAATCCATTTTAATTTTTCACTTCTCTGCCTTTCCTTGAGTTCTGGCTCATTTCCCTTTGCTACTCCCTCATTCTCTGCCTACAATGCCCCATCATCTCTGGACAGATCAGAATAGAGTTCTACTCTTTTTCCTACATTGTTATTCACTAGTAGCTGAATAAAATCTGGTGTCATCACTTTGACTAATGTCCAGCTTTGAAAAACACAGATTGTTGCTGCAACAGTAAATTAAACATGCAAACAATTTATCAAAATAGACAAATAAGTCTAATATCAGTTCCAATTTTTTAAAATTGCTAATCTTAAATTGTATCTAGCATGACTCAAATTAGCAAACAAAATCAAATAAATTATTTTTAATGAAGGTGATGACTTTCAAAATCCCCTTTTTTGACAATGCATTTTATTAAATTTTTATTGAACATTTAAAAGTTATGAATTAATAGGAACAATATTTTTTATTCTAATTGTAAGCATTTAGAATATTTGTTGACACGAAACCATTCCTAATTCTGGAGCATCTAGTGAAGGCAGCATGGCTGAAATTAATAGGGAAAAAGAAAATAAATAAGGCACTTCTGAGAATTACATAAATAGAAATGCATTGTTGATTATTTAAAAAGCACATTATTCCAAATAACATTACTATTCCTTGAAACTGTATCATATATATGAGGAGTTTGCTTCACATTATTTAAGAAATGGTAATTAAAAATACAAATAGAATAAAGACAGCTGCATTTACAAATTCTGAAAAAAGATTATTTAGAAAATTTTAGATCTACTAAAAATTATCCAAATGTTTCAAACCAGAAACTACTAACTAGAATTTTCCTTTTTACTATTTTTATAATTTATTCTAAATCTTATCACTGTCCTATATTTATTAACTTTTAAATATCCTCACTTTCTGCATACATGTTATTTTAAATAAGTTTAGTAGGGTTAGTTTGTTGATTTAGAGACTTTATAGTAAATAGCAACCTAGATTTTTTCTTAAATCTGAAGTGACAGCACCTTTCACATTTATGAATGAAAATGTGAATGGATAGAAAGATAGATATTGTATAATATGGATACCAAGCAATTATTACCAGAGAAAAATAACTGAATGTACTGATTAAAAAAAAAAATTTCTGCAAGACAGAAATTATAATTACTTTGCTGAACTTAAGCTGCACTTTCTACTCTGAATAAATCAGACCATTATTATTCTATGTTCAAATTCCTAAGGGTATCTTGCCTTTGGTTTGTATCTATTTAATTCAGATCAGTTAGTGAACACCTTTGGTTAATGTCATGATATTTCCATTATGGAATTCAAACTCTCCTGAAAGAAGTGTGTCAAGTTGCTACCCTTCAGGGAAGGTGCATTCCATTAAAGACCCTTTGATTTTAGAACTTCTTTAGAACATAATTCAACAGCAGAAGTTATTAAGAAACACTGTACAAAGGTACAATTGATTCATAGAAACTCTTTCTTGCTAACGTGCTATTTTTGTACATTTATCTGTTTCAATAAAGTCTTTCATAATTTTTTTTCATTTCAATTGTCCTGTTCCAGTCCATATTTTGCACTCTCCGATTCAGTACATTTACCTGCCACATTTTTATATTATTTTTTCCATGTTAATCCCACAAAGAAAAGCTATTTCAGTTGACTAGAGCTCACGGTGTTCATTATAGCCAATCAATTGTATAAATAGTGGTAATGAATAATCAGGATATGTGAAAAATTATCAAAATAGAAAAGAATAATAAATATAAATCAGACAGGACTAATCATTTCCTAAATATTACCAGGATAATATTGCTCTTGATTTCATATGAAATGAAAATTATAAAACATTTGTCAATTTGTTTTATCCTGAACATGAATTTCAGATAATTTGGGGCATTCTTGTGGGTATAGAACATACAAAATACTGGGCAAAAATGGTCTATATACATTTTAAATAGTAAATTTAAAGTGTTTGTAGTCATAAGGATTTTTGGTCTCAAATGTTTCAGAAATCAGAGTTAGAAGCTTGCAAACATTGATGTGCTTGAGAGTTTATTTTTTCTTAGTTTACTAAACTTATGTGCAAGAATCCCACTGAGAAAAAAAGTATCATTATTCATTAGTTCATTTTGTTGACCTTGAGATGTCATCATCATGTGTACAGTGAGCAATATTGTAGCCAAATAGAAAAATGATAAAGTAAGTAAAATATGTAAGTAAGAAGAAATGCTAGGAAAAATGTTCTTTTCTGGACGGTGAGTGAAAAGATTAGATTATAGTTTGAAGAATCAAGGGCACATAGGAATGACATGCAATGATCATGATTTATGAATGTATTTTGGAGGGTAGAAAATCAATAGATATTCTAAAAGTTCTGTTTTGTTCAGATTAATTTGAACGGCTCTCTCTCTTCTCACATCACATTGGCTTAAATACGATAGTGATTAAAAATATACATACGCACATTTACATTATATTAGCACCATTTTTTGTAGATATGCATGCATTCAATATCCAGGATTAAACATTTAAAAAATATTTCTAGATTTCTTACATGTACGGTTTTGAAATTTGGATGCATTAATGGAATATTTGTTTCAGGAAATTTATTTAAGAGTTAAAATGATGAATCGTTGGTTCATATAAGAAATTTGCTACATTGTTAGGCAGAATATCTTAATTCTCATTTTTGGTGTCTACTTAAGCCTGTAATTTTGCTTAGAATTCAGCAAAAAATTTTAGTGATATAATCAGTTATTCATAAATTATCTGTCCACCTCAAATACATAATCAGGGGTGCTCAGAGTTTTTATGATAATTATACTCATTTTGATCAAGTAAAACTAAAAAGGGGCGAGGCAGCAGGTAAACTGACGCACATTTATGCCTGGTCATGTTTGCTGTGGACACAGGATGAGATATTGCATGATCTTTTAAATCTTTTATTCTAAATTGTCGATTCCACTGCAAGAAATTAAATAAGGTTGTTTTGACTTTGATAATTTTTATGGTATAGAAAAGAAGTTACTTATTGGGAGTAAAATACATTGAAGTATATATTTTATTTAAGACAAGAAAAATGTTGCTGAAAGTCTCTATTCTTTAATGTAAATGAATAAAACAAGTGACTGAATAACTGATCAATAGATAGAGTAGATGAGAAATGTAATAGGATATTTTCAGTTTGAGCTTTAGGCAATAGTTTCCGTGGTAATCCACTGAATGTTGCACTTATGATCCACATCATTTGAGTTGTTGACATAAACTTATCCAAACAAAATATATGACATGAATTATAATGTTTTCCTAAATTGCATCAATGACAAAAAAACTAAGCAGATTACATGACCGTATTTGTATGTTGTATGATAGCGTGAGTACTAAAAGGATTCCTTTTGTAAAATTTGTTTAGAATTTATGGATTATTTTTCAATATCTCTTTCAAGGTACTTTTATTATTAAATCAAGTATGCCATGTGTATTATTAGTGAGCTGTAATTGTAATACTTCTTAGCCATCATAGTACAAGTTCCAAACAGAGTCTGAAAAGCTTAGTGTCATAATGAATTTACCATTACTTTAACTCTCAGAATCTATATATTTATAGACTGAATGTAACACTCTATTTCCACACTGATATGAATATTCCATTTTTTTAAAAGTAACTATTGTTTATATTTTCTCATAAATACAAAAACATATTTTTATGATATTTACCAAAAGTGCTTTCTACTTGACAATACAAAATCCATGTAAAAATGATTACTTAGCAAGATACAAATTATCTGTTAATAATCTTTTTTTATAATTAAGAAACTTATTTCTTCTATTAAGCATGAAAGCAAGGCCGGGTGCGGTGGCTCGTGCCTATAATCTCAGTACTTTGAGAAGTCAAGTAAGAAAAATCACTTGAGCCCAGGAGTTTGAAACCAGCCTGGTCAACATACCTTATCTCACCAAAAAAATTTTAAAAATTAGCTGGGCATGGTAAAATGCACGTGTAGGCTGAGGTGGGAGGATCATTTGAGCCCAAGAGTTTAAGATTTCAGTGCCCTATGATTGTGTCACTGGACTATAGCCTGGTAGACAGATTAAGATCCAGCCTCTTTAAAAAATTGCTATGATCAATTTTATTATTAGAAACATACTTCTATAGTCTATAATGTAGATATAAAAATAGTTACATGTAGATATAAATATATAAATAGATAATGAAAAAGATAGTTAAAAAATTACTAACATTGGCTCAAATTTAAAACTACAAAACACTGATAAAAGACATTAAAGAAAACATAAGTAAATCATAATAAATTCCATGATCATTGATTATAAGACTTGATATTATTAAGATAATACTATCCAAAGTGTTCTTCAGATTGAATGTAACCCTTATCAAAACTGCAATAATATTTTTTTTCTGGAAATAGAAAAATTTATCTTAAAATTTATATGGAATATCAAGGAACCACTAGTACACAAAACAGCCTTAAAAAATAAGACAAGCATGTAGGACTCACAGTTTTTGATTTCAAAGCTTATTACAGTGTTACAATGATAAAAACAGTGTGGTATTGGCATAAAGATAGACATAGAGACTAATGGAATAGAATATCAATACAAATGTATACATCATACGCATGCGATTAATAGAAATAATGTAAAATTTTATATGTGTCCAAAACCAGTTTATTTGATTACAACATCATCATAAAATACAAATGTTAAAATTTAAACAAAAAATTAGGTGAGCTATAAAGCACCTTAATAGAAAAAACAAATTTTAATAGCAAACTAAGCACTAAACGTACCATCAGAAGGTGCAAAAATCAGGTGAGCACTCATAGTATCTAGTTCTAACTTTATATTGCCAAAAGAGCCAGTGAAATGGGATAAGACAGACAGTCGCATATTGCTAACACTACTTGTGTCCCAGCTCCGAACAGCAGTACTTGGTGTGGAGAATCTGCGTACTTAGGACAGGGAAACTCAATTACTGGGAGACTTTACATTGAACTCAGTGCTTCCTTGTCACTGCAGAATGCAAACAGTACCTAGATGATGCTTGCCTATGGAGGGAGCTTTTAGATCAGCCCTAGCCAGAGGAGAGTCACCCATTCCAGTGGTCAAAGTGTGAGTCATGATAAGCCTACCACCATGGGCTAAAGAGCTCTCGGCTAAGTGAACTTGAGGAGCAGTCCTGGCCACAAGCATTGCAATTCTTTGACAAGTTCTTGTCCTGAGTTGGGCTCAGAGCCAGTGAACTTGGAGGGCACATGACCTACTGAGACACCAGCCATGGCAGCTAAGGAAGCACTTGTACCACCTTTCCCCCATCACCCAGCAGTGACCATGGAGCACAGAGAACACTACGTGATTGGAAGAGGGAGAGTTCAGCAATTGTCAGACTTTACACTGAACTCAGTGCTGGCCTGTTATAGCAGAGAGCAAAGCTTCAGTAGGCTCAGCAGTGCCTGCAAATGGAGGGAGCTCCTAGACCAGACCCAGGTGGAGGGGAATTGCCCATTCCAGCAGTCAGAACTTGAGTTCCTTGGCAGGCCTTGCCAGCATAAGCCAATGTGTTTAGGATCCTACTTAAGCTTGAGAGGCAGTCTAAGATATAAGGACTGAAATTCCTGAGGAACTCCTACTGGTGGGCTGGGCTTTGTTGAGACAATGGATTAGTCTGGCACATGACCTAGAGAGACACCAGAAAGGGCAGCTAAGGGAGGGGTTGTACTACTGCTCCACAAAACTCAGGCTGCACAGCTGACAGCAACAAAAGTGACTGCTACCTTATGCTTGAGGAGAAGAAACTAAAGAATAAAGAAGACTTCCTCTTACATCTTGGATATCAGTGCAACCACAGTAGAATAGGACACCAAGAAGAGTTGTGAAGCTTGCATCACAGGACTTAGCTCATAGATGACATTTCTGGACACACCTTGGGCCAAAATAGAACCCAATTCCTTGAAGCAAAGGACCCACTCCAGGGAGGATTCATCTCTTGCTGATAAAAAGCGCTTCATCTCAAAATAACCAACAATGACACCCAGGTAATAAGATGTGGGCCATAGGCTTTGAGATGTGCTGGCCTCAGAGGTGACCCAGCATACTCCCAGCTATGGTGGCTATGATTAGACTCCTGTTTGAGAAAAGCAGGGAAAAAAGTAAACAGGATTTTGTTTTGCACCTTAGGTACCAGCTCAGTCAGTGACACGCAGGTTCCTGGGGTCCCTGAGTTCAGGCCTAGGCTCTTGGTCAGCATTTCTGAGCGTACCCTGAGCTACAGGGTATCCTACTACCCTGAAAGTTGAATTTTGGACCTAGAAGCATTCACTAGAGGCTGAATGAAGAGCCCTTGAGATTTAAGTTAACATCAGTGGTGGCCTGATAGAGCCCATTGTGGGCTGGTCATGCTGGTGGCTACAGAGAGATTCTCTTCTGCCCGTGAAAAGGGGAAGAAAGAGCAGGAAGGACTTTTTATTGTGATTCGAGTACAGTGTAGCAACAGTAGAACAGAACATCAGATGAATTTCAAAGGTGTTTTTCTTTAATTCCTGGTTCTAAGACAGCATCTCTGGATCCACCCAGGACCTAGGGAACTTGTCACACTGAAGGGAAAGACAGAATCCTGGCTAGCTTTGCCAGCTGCTGAATGTAGAGCCCTGGAGACTTGAGTGAACATAGGTGTTTGCCAGGTAGTGGTTACAGTGGGCCTCCAGCAAGACTCAGTGCTGTCCTGGCTTTAGGTCTGATTTAGCATTGTCCCAATGTTGGTGGCCACAGAGAAGCTTGTGTTTTCCCACCCCTAGTTCCAAGTTGTGCAGTACACACAGAGAAACTCCTTTCATTTCAGAAAGAGTAAGTGAAAAGCAAATAGTCTCTGCTTGGTAATTGGGAGTATTTTCCCAGACATTTTCCAATACCTCCAAATGGGGACATCTACAAGTCTGCAAGTACTTCAGCATTATTGGATCTGGGCCCCAAGCACCTTTGAATACTGGAAAGCCTACCCAATAAAGACAGGCACAAACAAGCCCAGATTGTGAAAACTGCAATAAATGCACAACTTTTCAATGCCCAGACACCAAAGAACATCTACAAGCATGAACGTATTTGGGAACACATGACTTCACCAAATAAACTGGCATGAGGCACCAATTTTGGAGAAAATGATAAGTGACCTTTCATACAGAAAATTCAAAATAGCTGTGTTGGAGAAGCTTAAAAATACTTAAGATAATGCAGAGAAGGAATTCATAATTCTATCAGATAAGTTTTAAAAAAGACTAAAATTATTAAAAAGAATCAAGCAATTAGAGTTGAAAAGTGCAATTAATATGCTGAAGGATGACTCAGGGTCTCTTTATAGCAGAATTGATCAAGCAGAAGAAAAAATTAGTGAGTTTGAAGAGAGGCTATTTGAAAATACACAGACAGAGGAGACAAAAGGAAAAAAAAAATTTGAAAGAATGAAGCATGTCCACAAGGTCTAGAAAATAGCTTCAAAAGGGTAAATCAAGCATGAAGGAAAAATAAAGACCTTCCCAAACAAGCAAAAGCTGATGGATTTCATCAACACCAGACCTGTTCTACAAGAATTGTTAAAGGCAGTTCTTCAACATGAACAAGAAGAACTTTAATGAGTAATAATAGATCATCAGAAGCTACACTGGCAAAGCTCACTGGCAATAGCACACAGAAAAACATAGAATATTCTTTTTCTTTTTTTTTTTTTTTGAGAAAGAGTTTCGCTCTTGTTGCCCATGCTGGAGTGCAATCTTGGCTCACTGCAACCTCTGCCTCCCAAGTTCAAGTGATTCTCCTGCCTCAACCTACTGAGTAGTTGGGATTATAGGCATGTACCACCATGCCTGGCTAATATTTTGTATTTTTAGTAGAAACGGGGTTTCTCCATGTTGATCAGGCTGGTCTTGAACTCCTCACCTCAGTTGATCTACCCACTTTGGCCTCCCAAATTGCTGGGATTACAAGTATGAGCCACTGCACCTGGCCAAAAATACAGAGTATTCTAATACCTCAAACCTGGTGTGTAAACTACTCTTACCTTCAGTAGAAAGACAAAATGATGACCCAATCAAAAAGAAAAATTAAAATAGCCCTTTGAGACATAGGCAGTAGAATACAACATAAAGACAAACAATAAAAAGTTAAATTGAAGTGTATGGTTTTTATTAGTATTTTTATTTGCTTGTTTATTTGTTTGCTTATGCAATCAGTGTTGTCATCAGTTTAAAATAATGTATTATAAGAGAGCATTGGCAAGCTTCATGATAACCTCAAATTGAAAAACATACAATGAATATGCAAAAATTTAAAAACAAAAAATTAAGTGATAGAGAACATCAACCTCACTAAAAGCAAGACAGAGAGGGAAGGAAAGAAGAAAGAGAACACCATAAAGCAATCATAAAAAAAAAATGGCAGGAGTAAGTTCTTACTTATCAATAGTAACATCGAATGTAAATGGACTAATCTCTTTAATCAAAAGACATAGAGTGACTGAATGGATAATGAATCAAGACCCAGTGATCTGTTACCGACAAGAAACACACTTCACCTATAAAGATGCATATAAATTGAAAATGAAGACATAGAAATAGATACTCCAGGCCAATGGAAACTAAAAGAGCTCAGGGTAGCTATTCTTACATTAGATAAAATAGATTTCAAGACAAAAGCTGTAAAAAAAAAAAAAAAAAGACAAAATATCATTATATAATGATAAAGAGGTCAATTCAGCCAGAGGATATAAAGAGAATTGTAAATATATATGCATCCGACACTGGAGCACCCACATAAAACAAATATTATTAGAGCTGCAGAGAGCAATAGAACTTGATACAATAATAGCTGAAGTCTTTAACATCCCAATTTCAGTTCTGGACAGATCATCCAGACAGAAAATCAACAAGAAATTTTAGACTTAATCTGCACTGTAGATCAAATAGACCTAATAGATATTCACAGAACATTTTATCTAAGGACTGCAAAATAAACATTCTGCTTCTCAGCACATGAATCATTCTCAAGAAGAGATACGTTAGGTCACAAAATAAGTATTAAAACATTCAAAAAAATGAAATAATATCAAGTAACTTCTCTGGCCACAATGGAATAAAACTAGAAGTCAATAACAAGAGGAATTTGGAAACTATTCAGATGTATGGAAATTAAACTATATGCTCCTGAATGACCATTGGTCAATAAAGAAATTAAGAAGGAAATTGAAAAATTCCTTGAAAGAAATGATAATGGAAAAAAAGCATACCAAAACCTATGGAAGCAGCAAAAGCAGTATCAAGAGAAAAATTTACAGCTGTGTCTACATCAAAAAAGAAAGTTTTTGTTTCATTGAATCTTTGTATTTTCTTTGTTTCAATTCATTTATTTCTGCTCTGATATTTATCATTTCTTTTCTTCTACTACTTTGGGTTGGCTTGTTCTTGCTTTTCTAGTTATGTAAGATGATTGTTTTCAAACCATGTATCTGTTAAGGTATTAATCTTCGAAATATTTAAGGAAGACCTACAAATAAATAGTTTAAAAACCTCATAACCTGATTAAAAGGCAAAGAAACCGAATAGATATTTCTCAAAAAAAATATGAAAATGGATAATGGGTATATGAAAAGGTATTTAAACAATTACTAATCATCAGGAAAATGCAAGTCAAAACCATAATGAAAAACCATCTCTGTGGCAGAATTCTTATAATTTTATGTTGCCTCAGCGTCCATTGTGAATATTCTTTAACTGTCTCATAAAGAAGCAGGGGTTAGTCACTCTTGACTCAGTTTCCAGTTTTCTGTAGTCTCCCGGTTCCTCAGTGTGTTCAATCGAAACACCTTCTTTACAACTGCCTCCTTATGGGACATATAGATACAATCTACTCCACCTACTCCACTGACCATCACACCTCTAAACCTCCATTGAGGTTTCTGAGAAAGTAGTCAAAATAGGACATAGTACAGAAGTAACATTTTACTGCTTTTGGATAAAGTCATTTAAGAATATAATGCTTAGAGCTCCAGAAACCATTGTGAAAACATCATGGTAAAGCCAAAATAATCACTTAGAATTCAAAGCAAAAATCGTTAAATTATGGAAGAAATTAGTATTTCTTGTATTATATAATAATGTATCATCATGTGTATTTCCACATTCTGTTGAGGCCAAAAACATCTTAAGTGTTGTATTTGATATTATTGAACTATTAAAAATCAGTAAAAAGAAAGTAATGGAGTTACTTCAACCATTTAGTGTAATTAAGCCTGATTAACTGACTCTTGCACAAACAAAATTTCTGTGCTTCAGAAATCCTCTTCACTGCTTAAGATGAACATGTAAAATAAATCTATCCAGCATGCCCATTAATTTATTTACTGAAAAGCAATGTTTTTAGCTCTATAGTAGTAGCAATCAAATGTTCTTCAGGAGCAATACTGAGGTTCTCTTTTGCTTATTGCAGCTGAATGAGTTTAGTCTAAAATTTCAATCATTATAACACATTGATTAGATCTGAACCAACTACATTTTATTTGAAAAGGTGAAAACTTGGTTTTGGGAGACATTTTTAGATTATCCTTGAAAGTTCCATGATCTGAAATTTTTATGAGGAGATTTATGAAGAAATTTCCTTTAATGAACCTAGCTGTTATTTAAATATGTATATTGTGAGTGACAGTGTTGCTATATTTATCCAGACAGAAGTTTGAGCCATTTTTTCCCTAGGAGAGATAGGGGAGAAGGGTAAAACGGTCTCCTTGCCAACACTACCCTTAAAGGTTTCCACAGCTCCCTCTTTGCTCCCAGTCTTTCTCATGAGCGTGTAACGTTGTTTGTAGAGAAGAGTGTAAGTCTGTGCAAACACATCTTTTGTTTGTAGCTCTAAGGTATTTTATAGCACTCAGGTCATACTTGGATTCTAGCAATTCATTAAACATTGTAACTGAATCTTCTCCGTTTCTGTGTTGGTTCCATATTTTTCCTGTACTCTGCTCCAAGGAAGGGAGTGCTTGTGTTCATGTCTCTCCTTGGAGGTCCATGTTTTTGTGTTTTTTTCTTAGATATCAGGTTATTTGGTTGGCTTCCAGTCTCAACCCTGTAATATGTTCAAGATTTCATAGATTATCTGGCTTTTTCTTATTGTTAACAGGGTAGTGACACATTTTCTAGCTTTTTACATTCTAAGCAGAAGCTGGAAGTGCTTCTCCCTTTCATTAAGGCAGCAAAAACATGACACTAAAAGAACACTAAACAGGAAATAAAATCAGTTTCAACTCTGTTTTGAACACAGATGCAGAATTATTGTGCCAATTCTTGTAAATGGAATCCAGTAACAAGAAAAAAATGTCATTTTAAAATAATATTTTTTAAAGATTAAGCATATTGAATACAAAGATCAACTGTTTTCCTTCCCAGGGGGAAGCTGAGAGCTGGAATCTTTCCTCAGTCTCTTCTCTGCTAAGTAGATATGCCATTCTAAGGCATTGACCAGCAATATCCTCCAGCTCCTTCTCCCCTAGGCAGCTAATCTATGGTCCTGTTAGAGAACTGCTGTAGGACAGAGAATGTATATAAATGTATATATAATGAGGTCAGGCATTACACACTTAAAATATTGCTAAAATCTCTGATATGCAATGGATAATATATAAAAATATATTTAATGAGGGCAGGCATTGTACACTTAAAATATTGCTAAAAGTAATGATCTCATATTAAGAGTTCTTACCGTAATAAATAAAGAAAAACTGAAAGAAAACAAAAAATATTTGACAAAATTTAGATCTACAAAATTTAACACAGAATTAAAAATGATAGAAATAATAGCAACCAAAGACCATTCAGAAGGCAAAAGCTATAATTAATAAAGCATGGCATTGTTAAAATAATTTAAATGAAACAATTTTGTCTTAAATTTCAATAGAAACAAAGTGAAAATTGAGGAAAATTGGAACAATTTAGCTGTATAATAATATTGATTGAGGAATTTAAAAAAGAAAAGAATAAAAATTGTTTAGATGAGCAAATACATTCTAGATAAGTAGAGGATATGTCTTGTTCACTGATGAGAAGATTAAATATTTGTTACTATATTAGGTAGGTTTGTGTGTATGCAAATATTGGCAGAAACATAAAGGGTCTGTAATAAACAACAAAATCCTGAAAAATAAGAAAAAGCTAGCTATTTTCAACAAAGTACTATCAAAATCTATTGTAAAGTTACAGTAATTATAACAGTATGGCATTAGTGTCAAATCAGAAATTTTCTGGCTTTTAATAGAAAATAAACCAATGAAGCAGAGTCCAGTAAGAGCTCAAATAGATGTGGTCACCTAATTTATGATAAATGTGACACTACAGTCCAAACTGGTAGGATGGATATTTTAATAAATGAAGATTGTCAATTAACTCTTCATTTGAAAATTGTATATGAACCCTCTACCTATCACAATGCACAGAAGTAAATTTCCGATTGAATGCAGATCTTCACATGAAATGAAAAAGTATAAAGCTGTGATTAAAAATATGATAAATAGAGCCTTAGATTAGACAGAAACTTTTTAAACAGAAAAATTACCAAAAGATTTTTAAAAATGTAATTTGTCTATGTTAAAGTGAATATTTGTGATCAAAAGATAACACTGAAGGAGTAAAGTGGAGTCTATAAGGAAGGAAAAGATAATGGCAGCACATACGTCTCATAATAAACTAATAACCAAAATACATTAAAAATAATTGTCTAAGTTAAAAAAGCCAATTCAAATTAATCATTGGTCAAGACATAAAGCAACCCTAATAGGATATATCCAGGTAACTAAGAGGTATCAGAAAAAGGGTTCAATATTATTGTTAAACCAAGGTATACTAAAATCTCAAAGTGTTATACCTAAAAGAAAATGACGAAAATGAAAAAAAGACACTATGAATTATTAATAATGATGTGGAAAAGCCGGAAATCTCATTCCCTTGTTATAGGAATGACACTGATGCAAATATTTTGGAAAATTAATTGGTACTACCAATTAATTGATTGGTAGTACTTATTATTACCAATTAATAAGTTGGGCATGTATATACATGTGACCAAAACATCTATTTCTAGGTATATAAACATTGTAGTCTGGGTAATCCAGAAGCCAACAATGAGATGAAGTTTACCGTGGAAATGAAATTTGGGGTATAAGAAGTTCATGAAAATCAATACTTTGATTTGGAGACAGATTTGGGCAAAAGCAGGAATTGAACTGCAAAGCAAATTTGATAAAGCCTCAACCAAGCCTATGGAAAGCTCTGGAGGAAGAAGTTCCTGTCAAAATTGTCTCCTGATGGCCTGAAATAGCCCAAGCCTCTGTATTCTCACCTCTCCGTGCTTAGTAACCAGATGCAGGGTTGTGACCACGGACAAAGCCGCTCTCTGTACCTGGGCTTGATGGTTGATTCTGAAGGGGCTGACAGTTGATGGTTGTTTGCTGACTAAATAAAGCTAGCAGCACATTCTATCTGAATCTGGATGGATGCATCTCAGTGTCTATCACAATATTTAAAATATATGCATGCACATATTCACAGGCACACACATACCTACGCAAACACACACACATTTGTGAAATAATATTTATGACAGGTCTCTATATAATAGATAAAAACCAGATAGAATCCAAACTTTGATCAACAGATGAGTGAATAAATAAGCCCTAATGTATTCAGCCACAAACTATAAATTACTTGTTACAATATGGATGAACTTCACAAACATAATATTGAGATAAAGAATCCAGATAAAAGCGTAAATCATGTATGTGATTCTATTTATATAAAATCTAGAAAAAAGAACAATTAATTTTGTCATTAGGAAGTTAACACTGAGGAAGCTGACATTACTGGAAGTGAGTAGAATGGGCTTTTTTTCATTCTGGTAACATTTTCTGCTTTGATTTGGGAGCTGGTTATATTAATATATTGACTTTGTTGAAATACATGGAGCCATACACTGGCTTTTATTGCACATCTTTCCCAACATTTTATTACATTGTCATGCACTCAATGTAGCTAAAATATTTTTACAGTGAATACCTATTTATTCATCACATCTGTTATACCCTTAACAGTTTAATTATATATGGCTTTCTCACAATAAAATATTTTCAGCCACAATGTGCAAGTTATATTTTTATCATATTTTATAAATAAAATGTACAACATATTCTCATTTAAAATTTAATATCAATTGTTCTTAAATATTCTTGGGAATTTTCAATGGGTAGAGTGGTTTTGGTTTGAGGAAAACGTAATATTTTTCTTTTTGTCTCTCTTCTCTCTTCCTATACACACTTGCATGCACACACACCTAGTGGGTCTGTGTGTATATATATATAACATAAGCCTTTACATTAGAGGACATAGATTATAAAATATATAGTGCATATATATATATAAAGGAATATGTATATGAAAAGATATAAATTGCATGTATATATTGATGTATGTGTTTACATTGGAGAATATATAAATAATATTTAATGAGGGCAATTATTCATATATAAATAAGAAGATATATTAGAGAATATTCACACACATGCATACACACATGAATATAAACAGAAAATATGCCAACAGCATAAAAGTTTATAAATGTATTTTACAAGTTACTTATCTCATCCAAAATATGCGTATTTCTGAGTCTCAGAATTGTTCTTTATCTGGCACCCTATGTTGGAAGTGAAATAGAGTATTATATGATTTAATTTATCATAATGATATAAATTTTTAGATAAATAATTTGATTTTTACAGACACATTACAAATGCATTAATCATACAATTTTTGTGGGTGAAAGAAAAAGAATATTTGAAATAATAGAATATGACTATTCAAAAGCATTCTCCCTCAGTGATGCTGTATTAAGCTTATTGCAGGGTGAGAATTACCATATTGTGATATGACTGAAGGACAAATGATTTAAATTCCTGTTTCTATTTCCTGGTTTTGTAGAGGAAGTAAGATGTTCAATGAAAGGGGGTTTGAAAGCTTAATATTCAATAATAGTCAAAGGTTTTTAAAATGATGCATGTAATGGTGTTATTTGTCTTCTAGGCCAGTCTTGAATTTTTCTAAATTGTTTGTAATAGAATCAAAAGGCACTTCCCAATAATCCACATAAATGATATAAATATAAATTCCAGTTTACTGAATCATGTATCACTGACAAGCACTCATGATAATGTATGTATCATCTTATTCTATCCTCTTCATTACCCTGACAGCTTATGTGAACAAGATGCTTTAGTTCTTCAAAGCTTCACAGTGTGACTTCTTTTGCATCAATTACTACAGACACTCAGCTGTCCAAAACTCTTCAATTATTTATTTCTCTACATCTCAACAGAACAACAGTGTGCTATCACACATTTTTTGAATGATCACAAAGCTCATAATGTAACTTCTGGAGAGATCTGTCTAGTCTAGTTGAAAGGAGTGAAATTTTGCAATCGATGAGAACACACTATTGCTCCTTCTAAGGAGTTTTTCAAAAATATTTTAAATTGAAATTATCATGAAAAATTATTATTATTTACTGAAAGAAAAATTTTGCGAATTAGCCAGTGTTTTGTTTTTCGTTTAGAGATTTTTTCATATATAAATGAAAATATGATATATATATTTATATATATAAAATATATACATAATCTATATATATAATCTCAGTCTAATGACAGTAATGATTGAAAAGGTACCTTTAAAATATATACTAATATGTTTGTTTGCTGCTTCATGAGATATCATCTGTATAGAAACACCAATTAATATATTCATGACAAAAATAAAGCTATGATGAAACCTAAAATATACTATATTCTTTGTGATTTTAATATTTATGTTTTCTACAGTGTGTAGTTCTTATGGATTAATTATTAAAAACATTTAAATTTGGGGGGTGCTGCAGTCTTTAAGAAATGAAAACATGAATGTATAGAGCCTCATTATAGAGTTGCCCTGGACTATATATTATTTGTTATATTTCCAAAGATAAACTTTTTGAAAAACATCATATCCTAAGTACAGCTCCTTTTAGTATTAATCAAAATGTAATAAACTTTCACATTCTTGAAGTCAGCAGAATAAGTCATCATTTCCAGCTACTACTATTGGGGCCATGATCATAAATAAAGAATCAAGTATAAATAGTTGCTATGATATATTTTCTCAAAAAAGCATGGATATAGGAATTTCACTTGCCTAATTACAATACATATATGAGTCCCAACACTTTTTTAATTATTGAACTAATTTTTATTATAATTATGAAGATACTGAAGACCAGCAACTTTGTACTTAAAATGAAAACTTTCTAGTTTATTGTTGAGATTGCTTCAGTCTCTCATGTTGATAGGTTTTTTCAATAGCCCAGTAAGTTGTTCTGTTGCTTAATAACAGATAAGGCAATTGTGTTCATGTTGTATGTTTTCTGAGTTTTGAGAAAATATTAAATTTGCTTTAAGAACGTAAGGTTTTAATTTAGCATCAATTTTCTCGCCCTGGCTATTTTAGAGCTAACAATATGGAGAATTGTTCAAACTGCTCATTTAGAGAATCTAAATTAAATTCTAAATTCATCTACTTATGAACAAAAGATAAGTTAATTGATATATCATTAAAGTTGATCATTAAGACTAATATACAATCTCAGAACAATTTTATTATAAAATCAATTAAATACATTCTCATAAAGTTTATGTATTTAATTGATAGCTTTATTACTTGCATAAGCTTGTCTAGTACCTAATGGATTTCTGTTGTTTAACCCAATTCTCCTTACACCCAGTCTCTAAAATATTTTTCTCTGACTTGAACAAATTCCTTAAATAAAGTGACACAACTCAGTATATAGTATTTTTTATTCTATTTTCTTTTTTTTTCTTTTTTCTCTTTTTTTTTTTGAGACGGAGTATCACTCTGTCACCCAGGCTGGAGTGTAGCAGTGTAATCTTGACTCACTGCAACCTCTGCCTCCCGGGTTCAAGTGATTCTTGTGTCTCAGCCACCTGAGTAGCTGGGATTACAAGCTTGCACAACCATGCCCAGCTAATTTTTGTATTTTCACTAGAGAGGGGGTTTCGCCATGTTGGTCAGGTCTCTTGAAATCCTGGTCTCAAGTAATCCACCCACCTTGGCCTCCCAAAGTGCTGAGATTATAGGCTACAAGTGTGAGCCACTATGCCTGGCCGGGGTAGAGTATATTTCAACCTAATCAGAACAGAATAGAAAAATACATGTTTTTAATTAGGAAAAGTCACTGTAACACAATATTAAGACATAAGCATTGGATACTTTTTGTTAATTCAGTAATAGCCTATTGATTTTAAAATAAAATATTCAGCATTTCTTTGAAATATCATTAAGTATATATTGTTTGTTATTTTGGTGAAAGACAGAAGAATGTTCCATCTCAAAACATCCTGGATTGATACATTGATTATTTTGAGTTGAAAACATTGGAAAATTAGTAGTTTCAGAAACAGCTAGCTGACCTCTCTCCCTGAATGTGGCAAGCCATAAATATTGCTCCGGGAGGGGTACCTTTGTAGTACCAGGGCATGAAAATAGTCTTTATCAACAGAGACTTGGAATTAAAGCCTGCAATGAAATAAACTTTCTTAACAAGGCAAACCTAACCTTTGATTAGTTGTATAACTCCAGCAATATATCTTCCAGTGACTGCCCTAGAAAATACACTGCCCTTAGCCAGATTTTCCTTGTCTTGTCATATCTTCTTTATTGTTCTTTATCTAGAAAATAAAGAAGAATCTTACTTTGGCCACTATTTTGGCCTTCACACTTTTGTGAAAATCTCCATGTACATGTAAAACTAGTAAAATTTGTATACTTTTTTCTTGTCAATCTTCCTGGTGTTAGTTTCATCTCTAAATATAGCTAAAAGCTGACTAAGGGCTAAGAAGGAGTCGGGGTGAGGTGGAGGTGATCTCGAACTCTCCTACAAGAGCCAACATTTAGATTTATTACAATGAACAAGGTACATATGCTTTTTCTATGGTTAATCCTACCGACTTTGGTCCAGTATTATCCTGTCCAAACCCCTGAGAGCCCTAAATGCATCAATTATGCCATTGATTAATCTGTCCTTAAACTGTCCCTTTTAGAAGCCCCTCTTCTTTCATCATTTAAAGTATAATAAACTCTGTAGTCTTATATCATGCACACATACACACACACACTCACACACACACACACACACACACCCTACACACCCTTTTCCTCATTTCACTTCATAAGCTGATACCTGAACTCCTATTGATTACTCTTTCTTAGGTCACCAATGAAACCATTACTGATGATTCCAATGGTGGCATTTCATTTCCTGTCCTAGCATCTCTGCAACAATAGACACAACTTTTTCTTTCCTTCATCTCTGAAGACTCTCTTTCCTTGCCTTCAGTGACAACGCACTCTGCTTTAAGCATCTTCTTCTAACAAGGAAGAGAGTCACCTCTGGAGTCTGGTGAACAGGATGTAAATGCAGACTTTATCAATGTCTCACTGTGATTGAGAGAGTGCATTCTCTTCCCGGGTCCAGAAGTGAGCATGATTTCAAGGGCAAAAAATTCCCTGCTCCATAACCTTGCCCCCTCCCCTTTCTCTCTATCCAGCGATTAGAGGTATTTGTTTTAATTTTTGCACTTGAGAGAAAGGACCAAAGGTCAATCACTCCAGACGAAGTTTAAAAGAACTCTTTTCATTGGCCATGGGGCTTGGAGAAGGTGGGAATTCCTCTCAGGTTAAAAGTCCCTGTCCCCACATCCGGCCAGATTCCATGTTGTATGTTCTGTGGTTCAGTGAATAACATGATTACCCATTTCCTTAGTCAGAAACTTCTGGGCTTAGTCCCACCAAGATATATATATATATAATATTAATATATAATTTATAATAAGTGTATATAATATACAATTTCTCAATTTTCCATATTTTAGTTAGCAATATTTTAGTTCCTCCATAAGTAGTATTTTAACCTAGATTATTGCAATAATTTATGGCATGGTCTTATACCTTCTCAAACTATTCTCCCTGAATGCTTTTGCTTTTTGATATAAAAGCAAAATTTCATCATTGCATCACTTTAAAAAATCCTTGAAAATCTTCTGAGACAAAATATGAATTCTTTTTTTTTTTTTTGAGACGAAGTTTCGCTCTTGTTACCCAGGCTGGAGTGCAATGGCGCCATCTCGGCTCACCGCAACCTCTGCCTCCTGGGTTCCAGCAATTCTCCTGCCTCAGCCTCCCGAGTAGCTGGGACTACAGGCACGTGTCACCATGTCCAGCTAATTTTTGTATTTTTAGTAGAGACGGGGTTTCACCACGTTGACCAGGATGGTCTTGATCTCTTGACCTCGTGATCCACCCGCCTCGGCCTCCCACAAAATATGAATTCTTTATTATGAAACAGAAAATGGTTTAGGATTTGTCGTTGCTAAAACATGCAACCATTCACCTGAGTTTATTGACCTTTACAGCTGTAAAAAATGAAGCTATTGTAGACATTCATGAATAAGTTTTTGGTTAGGATTGTCTTGGCTATGTGGGCTCTTTTTGGTTCCATATGAAGTTTAAGGTGGTTCTTTCCCAGTTTTGTGAGGAAGGTTAATGGTAGCTTGATAAGGATAGCATTTAATCTATAAATTACTTTGGGCAGATGACATGATTGTATATTTAGAAAACCCCATTGTCTCAGCCCAAAATCTCCTTAAGATGATAAGCAACTTCGGCAAAGTCTCAGGATACAATATCAATGTGCAAAAATTACAAGCACTCCTATCCCCCAGTAACAGACAAACAAAGAGCCAAATCATGAGCTAATTGCTACAAAGAGAATAAAATACCTAGGAATACAACTAACAAAGGATGTGATCCTTCAAGGAGAACTACAAACCATTGCTCAAGGAAACAGGAGAGGACACAAACAGAAGGAAAAACATTCCATGCTGTATGGTTAGGAAGAACCAATATTGTGAATATTCTGTTTTTAATTGTGACTTTTTCCTGGGAAAATTATTTAACCTCTCTGAAGTAAGCCTGATTAATTTTCTGTGTATATCAATGATGATACAAAGACAGTAAGTAGCAGTGGCAACCGTTTGAAAGTTATGAGGGGAAAATAATAGGGCTTTTGTTGTCCAGATAGAACACTGAAATGTTAGGGTGCTTCATTTCTCATATTAAAGTTCAATGCATGCAAAAAATTGATGCTAAGTATGTATTAGGTCAGTGTTCAAACACCATTCTAATATTTAAATTTAGAAATATTTTAATACTTGAATAATTTCAAAAATGAAATTATTCTTATAAAATTACATAATGATTACCAATTTTAGGCCTAAAATTATCTCTTTGGTTCATATTGGCTTGGGAAATAACAACATAATTAGATTTACACAAATTTAAGTCATGAATCTTCAGCAATGCTCAGGAGAAGGCATGCAGGCTGAGTTTGAAAAGTTCTGGATCACCTCTAAGTTTGAAGAATAAATAGCAATTATTTTAAAATGCATCTTTTGTTATTTTTCTTCAAAAGCTCATGATTATTATATATTTTGAATCTCATAGGATAAACTAACGTTGTTTCCAATATTCCCCCTACAAACAGTCCTTCAGAAGTTCCCACTGGTCGACCTCTATCAATTTTTCATTTAATCCGTAGGGGATGAAATCAACTTCTCAGTTTTTCACAGACTTTCAGATGAAGTATGCATTTACCATATATATAATTTCCATTTATTAAAGATCATTGCGATGTTTATTCTTTTATATCCCAAGATCATTGCCCAGATTTTTTGTTGTTTGTGCTTCTTTCTATTAAACACATTCTCTTAAACTAGGACACAGACTTCTTAATACTAATAGTTTAGAATTTGTCAAGCTATATTTTCATTCTACTTTGGGTATTTGTTCCGATGAAAAGGCTGTTAATGCATTTTTGTTCTTGTGAGTCCTCATGACTACTTCTATTTTGTTTAGGTATATGTTTTTTAAAATAATAAAAATAAGTAGCCAGCTACTAAGCAAATCCTGAGAATGGATGAGTGATACATTAATTATTGCAGTTCAATGCTTTTTGAACTGTTTATTTCTCTCGCTCTCTAGTAAATGTACTTTCTCTTGAACTTGCTGTTTCCTTTTCCTACTTTTGGTTCTGTTAAATCTAAATACTGTATACTCTACAATATAGTAGAAAGTCTTGACAGGTATAATATATTTTTCCATTTCATGTTTTAAATTGAAGTTGTATATTCACATGAATTTATAAGAAATAATACAGAGAGAGAGTTCCCTTGTACACTTGGTCCAGATTCTCCCAATTGTAACACTTTGAAAGTTATAATACAATATCTATAATATTGCATTCAGGATATTGATATTGATAATCCAGCAGTCTCACTCATATTTACCTAGTTTTACTTGTGCTGTTGTATATGTGTATATTGACTTTTATTCACTCAACAAAATTTTCTGCTGGACGTGGTGGCTTACACCTGTAATCCCAGCACTTTGGGAGGCCGAGGCAGGTGGATCACGAGGTCAAGAGATTGAGACCATCCTGGCCAACATGACGAAACCTCGTCTCTACTAAAAATACAAAAAATTAGCTGGGTGTGGTGCGCACGCCTGTAGTCCCAACTACTCGGGAGGCTGAGGCAGGAGAATTGCTTGAACCTGGGAGGCGGAGGTTGCAGTGAGCCCAGATCAGGCCACTGTACTCTAGCCTGGCGCCTAGTGACAGAGTGAGACTCTGTCTCAAAAAAAAAAAAAAAAAAAAAAAAAAAAAAATTCCTAAAAATAAATCTAAATGATTGCATGAATTAATATTTTGTTCCTTTTTATGACTGAGTAGTATTTCATGGTTCCTGGTATAAAACAAATTAACCATTCACCTAGGTTTATTGACTTTCATAGCTGAAACAAATGAAGCTATTGTAGACATTCATGAATAAGTTTTTGTGGGAACACTAGTTTAATTACTCCAAATTAAACAGCTACCATTGCAATTGCTGGGATATATAGTCTTTGCATGACTGGTTTTTATTTTACTTTTAAAATTTCTAAATTATTTTCTTAAAAATTTGAGGGTACATAGAGAGTACCAACAGAGGCTAGAAAGGGTACTGGGCATTGCAGGGAAGGTGGGGATGGTTAATTAGTACAAAACATATATATAGAAAGAATGAATAACATGTTTGCTTTTTAAAAAAACTGTCAACCATTTTTCAGAGTGGCTCTATTATTTTACTTTTCCACTAGCAATGTATGAGTGATCCTATTTCTTTTTTTACATTCTCTCACAATTTGTAAAACACATTTTGATAGGTATGTAGAAATATCTCATTGTGGTTTTATTTGACATATCCATGACAGTTAATAATATTGAACATGTTTCACAGCTTATTTGACATCTAAATATTTTTCTTGTTGAAATAGTCTATTAATGTCTTTTGTCCATTACCTAATTGGATAATTTGTGGGTTTTTTTTTTTAAATACAAATTATCCAATTACATAATGGACAAAAGTTTGAGTTTTGTGTCATCCCTATTTATTTTTGTCAGTTTTGCTAGATGTTTATTAATTGATTAATTCTTTTTCAATAAACCAGCTTTTTGTTTCACTTTGTTTCCTGTTTTCAGTTTCATGGATATTTGTTACTACCATGATTATTTTCCTTCTTTTGCCTGCTTTCAGGCAGAATACTATTCTGCCATAAAAAAACAATGAAATTCTGTCATTTGCAGAACCATGGAGGAAACTAGAGAACATTATGTTAAGTGGAATAAGTCAGACACAGAAAAATGACACTATCTGTTTTTTTCCCATTTTCAGGAGCTGAGCAAATTTGAGCTCATTAAAGTAGAGAGCAGAATTGTTAAGAAGGATGTGGGAGGGGAAGATAGAGAAAGGTTGGTTAATGGATACAAAATCGTGGCTGTAAAGGAGGATTAAGTTCTGTTGTAGTGTTCTATAGCACTGTAGTAGCATGGAAATACCAATAATTTGTGGTATATTTTCAGAAAGCTAGAAGAGAGGATTTTGAATGTTGTCAACACAAAAGCACGATAAACATTTGAGTTGTTTGAAATGCTAATTACCCTGATTTAATCATATGTATTGTATACCTGTATCAAAGTATCACTGTTTCCATAAATATGTACAATTATTGCATGTCAACTAACAATAAAAGGACAACATAGAGATTCAAAAAATAGGAAGAAATGTCATTTTTCCAATACAATTTGTTCTTGGTACACCCACGATTTCAATGCATTGTTTTAAGTGCTTGTAAACTATTGTTTTCACATTTCTTAAAATTACTTCCAGAGTAATGTTAAACTTATTCACCTACAGTTTATGAGATCTATCTTCCTTTAAAAAATGAGTACACTGCCCATTTGTGGTCTTCTAATACTTTTACTATTCTCTGTGATCCTCAAAGATGTCTATAAGCAACTTAGAAATCTCTTTCCTAAATTTTCTTATTGTCTTGGAGTCACTTCTGTCGCACTCCTAGAGCCCAGAGCTCATGGTGCCTCTTCATTCATCTTGAGCTTTAATTAAAAGCAATGTTGAATCTTCTCTTTTTGATCTAAAGATCTATTTGATGAGAAAGACTGAAAAAAAATAAGGATAAGGCTATTTTCTCTATGTTTTTAAAGCACAGAATCTTTGTTTGCTAATTGTAATAAACAGAATAATGCCCCCTACAAGAATGTCTCTGTCTTACTCTCCATGTCAGGAAAGATATGCTATGTTATGTAAGAATCTGTGATGTTACAATGCAAAAAGTAGTAAGTTTGCACATAACATTAAGCTTGCTAAACAGCAGACCTTAGAATAAGGAGATCATACTGTATTATCTAGGGGGGCCCAACTTAATGACAAGAATCCTTTAATGTGAAAGAGTACGGTAGAAAATATTTAAAGATACTAGATTGCTACTTGTATTGGAGGAAATGGCCAAGAAACAAGGAATGGAGAAAGGGGGCAAGAGACGAGAAAGAAAGATGGCCCCAGAAACTGGAAAAGGCAAGAAAGTGTATTCTCCTTTAGAGTCCCCAGAATGAAAGCAGTGCTGCTGACACCTTGATTTTAGTCTAATGAAACTACCAAATAAAAATATTTTGTCTTTAGTTTTTCAAATTGTAATTGAAATGTTTCTTGAAATGTGTTTATTCTGTGTAGGATATCTTAGGCTTCTTGAATTTATACATTTATTTGTGTCTTCTACCAAATTTGAGGGTTTTTTTCAAGCACGATTTCTTTAAGTATTCTTTCAGCTTCATTTTACTTCTTTTCTGGTACACGTAATGAAAATGCTGGATCTTTGATTGTTGCTCCACACATACCGACATCTCTGTTCATTTTATTTATCAGTCTTTTATTTATGTTCTTCAAATTGGTTAAATAATTCTACTATTCTGTCCTTACGTTAGCTTTTACCTTCTGGCATCTACATGGTACTATTGACTCCATCAGCACATTTTTTTTTTTTTGTTACTGTGTTTGTTTGCTTTTATAATTTATATTTGGTTCTTTTTTTACAACCTAAGTTTCGTTAATATTTGGTTATTTTGTTATATATTTTAAATTAATTTCCGTTTGATGTTAAAACATTTTTGCTAGATATTTCAAAGCATATTCAGATGATTCCAACATCTGATGCGTTTTGGTATTGGTGCCAATTAATTGCCTTTTCTCACTCCAGCTGTGATTTTCTTGGTTCTTTGTTTGATTGGTGATTTCTAATTATATTCTGGACATTTTGTCTATCAAGACAGACAATTCTGAACTCTATTTAAACTGTTCCTTTTGGCAGGCAGTCACACTGTTTAGCTTTAGCATGTACATCCTGGTGTGGAGCAGGTACACTGTGTAGTGTTTACTAATTTGTCTGAGTTTAGTGAAACGGAACACACTCATATGCAATTAATTACATAAAGCAGATGTGTCACTTACAGAAAAACAGCAAGAGATAACAGATACCACATGAGCCGGTCAGTTATGAGCCAGTACCCCAAGACTCAAGAAAGCTGCTTGAAGTGAATGGAGTCTTGATTGTACATGCCACACTTGTAGCACAGCTGAGAAACCCATGAGACAGCTTGCCCTAGGTTACATACCTCAGAGCCAATGGGAAACTATGGCCTAAGGTTTTGAAGAAAGTGTCTGTCAAGGAGATGTCGAGTAACAAGGCCCAGGCTGTTTCAGGTAGTTCTTCTTCCCTGTCTCAGGATATTGCATTCTCAGCATATACTACAGTTGCTCTTGAGAACTACAAGCAAGAAAGAGGGGATAATTGTGTCAGTCCAAGGCCACCTGGAAAGTTGTCCTGCAGTCTTCCGCTCCAACCAAGATATTTCCCTTAGAAAAGGTAGTGTATTTCATATGCCCTTTGACTTCTCCAGATATGGAGGGGGAGGTTTGTCTTGTCAGATCAATGTAACACCTTGGCTGATGCTATCTCAGTGAAACATCATTGAGTCATAGCCAGAATACATTTTACTAGGCCCAGGAGCACTACTACCACCAGCAGCACAGACAGACCTCTCTCCAGTAGTGATGTAGCCCTGGGTCTCAAAGATCTAGGTAAGTGGTTGCCAAAGGGGTTAAAAAAGGATTCCTTAGGTGGTCCCACTGTCTGCAACCAATGGGTCTACTTCTCTCCTCTACAATACCTAAGATGTTTATCCTGGTACAGTAGGAGGTGTTGGCAATTGTATACACTCCTCCAAGTTGAACTAAAAGAAAGTCTGGAGGGCAGGGGGGCGGTGGCTTATGCCTGTATCCAGCACTTTGGGGAGCTGAGGTCAGGAGTTTGAGACCAGCCAGACAAACATGAAGAAACCCCTTCTCTACCAAAAAAGAATATAAACACAAAATTAGCCAGGTGTGGTGGCACACACCTGTAATCCCAGCTACTCCGGAAGCTGAGGCAGGAGAATCACTTGAACCTGGGAGGTGGAGGTTGCGGTGAGCCAAGATCATGCCACTGCACTCCAGCCTGGGAAACAGGCACTAAACTCTATCTCAAAAAAAAAAAAAATTTCTAGAACAATTCTGCTGTTAAAAATAACTTTCTGGGAGGAATTAGGAGATGTTCCCTTGGCTTCTAAGACAGTGGCATTGGAAGAGTCAATATTTGCCATGGTCTGGAACAGGTTTCTTTTCATTTTTTATGGGCAATAACTCCTATGTATAGTACCAAAGATCTCATAAAGGACATAAACCCAAAGTCCCTTACATATCCAGTCAGGTCTTTGGTAAGCCTGGTATAAAGCATTAGGCTGCTGAGTCAATGGAACACTTCATCTTGAGGGTGAATTCCAGGAGCATCGCTAGCACACTCAATGTGGCAGGATCTGTAAGTTTTCCAGGCATGACTTTGCTCACTCCACATTAGGGTCACCTCAGATTGCCCACAGATAAAGATGTAGCCCTCAGGCCCACACAGAACTCCTTTGCTAGTATGATTTATGAGCATGAAGGTATTAGCAGTCACTAGGTAAGTCTCACTGATGGCAGCAGTTGCCTGAGTTTTCCTCATACAGTTTACCTCATACAATCATAAGGCCCCTACACAGAGGGCTACCACTCTTCTGATCCTTGTTCTCTTCATCATAATGAACACATTTATCATCCATGTAATTAAATGAGCTTGGTGCATCAAAGCACCTTCCCATCAAAGGCTTGTTATTTGTGGTCATGACATTTTGCCACAAAGTTATTTAAGTTAAGAGATAGCCCTTTGCATTCTTCCTATGTGGCATGTGCTAGATCCTTACTCAGTAGGCAAGGACTTAGGGCCCTTTGCTGTGCTCTGTGGCATTAGGAATGCTGGAGTAGGTAAGCACTGGCAGGACAAAAGGATCATTCTAGTCAATGAGAGAATGAGGTCATGGATGGCGCTTCCAGAACTTTATCAGGTTACTCATGATGGTCACACTTTGGAAGAGCCCACTAAGGCAAAATGCTCACAGGCCTCTCATGCCCCATCCTTGTGGAAAAGCAGATTGACAGATTAGTGCCCCCCCTTCACCCTTTCCAGGGTCTCAGTTGTTCTCACCTATTGGATAAGAATTAGGCTGAGTTGGTGTAGCAACCTGGTCTTTCTGTTTTAGTCCCAAGATACTTCTGCAGACACCCATTGCCCTTGTTGCTTCACTCACACGTTTCTGCCTCAATCTTCCACTTCAGTACAAAGTTGGCATATCTCATAACATCATCCACTCAAATGGAAGGATCAGAGGTATCCAGCATCATTAGAGAGACCCTAACAGTCTGGCCTTCCTTAGTCCTGTCCAACCTTGTGAAATCCCCTTATAGAGGAGGTGCCCGAGGGACATATGAACTCCAGATTAGAGACAGGGTGCCCTCTCTGGGATACTATGGCAGCTAGAACTGCAATTTATTCCCAGGACATACACTCTGTGGGAAAAAAGGAAAAAGAATGGTTGATAACAGAGACTGAGACTTTACAGGCACAGACAGCCTAGTCAGGTGGTTTTCCAGCCCACCTCCACCCCCACCAAGCTCAGTGTCTCTCAACATGCACTGTGGTGCTGTGTTTCCTGTGCATTGGTGTGTAGTGTTTAGTGTCCCTATTGCCCCGGTCAGATGGGCTACCCCATCACTAGCAGGACATCCTGATGTTCTTTCTTCAGTTGCTTTGTGAGTTCCATTATTCAATAACTCTATTGGCCTGAGAATGACAAGGCACTTAAAAAGCTCAACTTTTTTCACAATGAGCACCCATTATCTTCTTTGGGTAGCAAAATATATTTCTTGGTCCAAATAAGATACCATGGGCTATGTAAAAAGATGACATCAGTTCCTCTCAAGTGTGGCTATGGTTGTCTCAGCACCCCTCTGATTGACACATATTTGCTCCTTTCAGACAGCAAACTGTTTTCCTTAATGCTTGTTCTCACATGGAGATCCTCTAACAGTCCAATCCCTCCATTGCCATTGTCCCGATCAGATGGCTAGGCTTTTGGTAATGGCCCACAAGTCACTGAAAATGTAGCAGGATATGTGGTAGGGGTAGTCTCCATGGCTATCACCACTAGATTTAGTTTGGCCCATTGGACAGAATGCCCATGTCCGGTCTCAGTTAAAAGATAGCCATCCACTGGCTGAATGGTGGCTCAGTACATGTTGTCTGGTAGAGCTGTCAGTAAATCACGCCATGCTGTCAGTAAGCGTATCTCTGAGTCCAGGGCCCCAGGTAACAATAGGAGAATCCAGTGTATGCTTACAGGTTACTTAGAAGGGATAGTGTGTTGTAGTCCTGAATTAATAGAGTAATGTCCTATTCTCCACTTACTATGTAGTGCTGCTTTTGTTCAAGAATCCCTTGAAGCTTGGGTAGTTTAGGTGGCAGGCAGAGTATGCCCCACTGTTATGGCTTGAATTCTGAGCTGTCAAAGAGTATGTCCCCTCAAGCAATGGTGACTTTTGTGCTACAAGAAGTCAGAAGATCAATGTCCATAATGCACTCATGAGTGAGAACCATGGTCACTGGCACCCAGCGTGGACCAAAAGCCATATCACAGGTAGATAAGCACTGCTGTCAATGCATTCATTATAAAACTGATGTACCCAGTGACACGTTTTTCCCCCCAAAGAGGACCTGGAAATATTATGTGGGCTCTGGTATCCACACACACACACACACACACACACACACACAAACAAAAAACAAAAAACAGAAAAGTCTGAATTCCTTATCTTCCCCTCTTATCTTTACAGAAATATAAGGCCTTTGACGTCCATTTGGGGACCCTGAGACCTGGCCCCATTTCTGACTGTACCATTCAGCCCAAGACATTGGATCAGCAATGTCCTTTTATCAAAGAAACACACCTGGATTTTCTCTATATCTGTCCTTCAGATAATGAGTCTCCCTTTCTGTGAAGGCCTTTATCACATGTGTTGATTCCTTCTCAGATGCCTCAAGGAAGATTTGAGAATTTCATTCTTCTTTCCCTCTCAGGTGTCTCAGGCTCTGGTTGAGTACTCACTGTCCTCCTTCTCTTCCCCCAGGAATGAGAAATTAAATAAATAAGTGCCCCCAACCAAGGAATCTATGCTCCTCTATTTCCTCATTGCCTTTTGTTTGCCTTGATTGTTGCAGCCATTTCATTCACATCTGTGGGAAGTGGTGGACCTACATCCCACTTATCACCCTTCCTTCTCCCAAAAATATTCTGTCCCTGTGCCCCCAGGCTGCCATCTTCCCCCTGGGCTGGGTACTATGAAGTATCACTCCCTCCTACTTCTCAAGTAAGTTATGATTACATTAGTCGGGACCCTGCTCACTGCACTCACTTTGCGGATCAGGTTTGCTGTGCGCTGCTTACCAACTTGTCTTTGTCTGAGTGCAGGAGACAATACACTCACATGCAACAGGTTACATGAAGCAGATTTGTGACTTACAGATAGGCAGCCAGGGATAAAAGAATGCTAGGATCCACGATGAACTGGTCCCTAAAGACTCAAGAAAGTTGCCTAGGGCACATGAAATCATAGCTGTGCATTTCCCACTTGAACCACAGCTGAGGGACTCTTAAAGGCAGCCTGTTCCGGGTTATATACCTCAGAGGCAACGTGAAACATTGGCTTAAAGCTTTGAAGGACGTCTGGCTTCCAGAGAAAAGAGCAACAAGCCCAGGCTAGTCCAGTCAGCCAGCTCCTCCTTATCTAACTGTATTATATTCTATATTCCCAGCACAATCTACAGTAAGTCTTTTTTTTTTTTTTTTTTTTTTTGAGACAGAGTCTCACTCTGTCACCCAGACTGGAGTGCAGTGGCCAGATCTCAGCTCACTGCAACTTCCACCTCCCGGGTTCAAGTGATTCTCCTGCCTCAGCCTCCTGAGTAGCTGGTATTACAGGTGCATGCCACCACGCCTGGCTAATTGTTGTATTTTTAGTAGAGACGGGGTTTCACCATGTTGCTTAGGCTGGTCTCAAACCTCCTGGCCTCATGATCTTCCCACCTCCGCCTTCCAAAGTGCTGGGGTTACAGGCATGAGCCACTGAGCCCTGCCTACAGTAATTCTTAAAACCTACAAAGAAGAAACAAAGGAGAGCTGGATCGATCCATGGCCTCATGGAGAACTGTCCCACATTGGCCAAAGTTTTTGGTTGTGGTTTCAATACCAGCTTAATGTTTAGAGCTTTTGCATTGTGATTCCAGCCTGTCTGATTAATGTAGTGTTGCTAGGAATTCCATTGCTCCCTGTTAGGGGTGCCTATGGAAGTGGAAGTAGTTTCTCCAGGTTAGGCTACTAGGTGTCTGTCAGTGGGTGAGGGGTGTTGTAGAATCCCCCAACCAATGTCCTGTGGCTACTCTGAGGTCACTGGGAAGAGAGTCCTAGGCCTACAGTGACACAGCTGCTTCCTAGACCGGCCACTTTCTGTACTAGGTCCCACTTCTTGGTTCTGTTTTCCTGACTCTGTGCTTCCCGATGGAAAAGGTAGTCTTAAGCTGTACTGGGAAGGAGAGCACCTGTCTTAGCATTCCTACTAGCTGCTTCTCCCAGCTGATGGTGAATGTCTTAAGCTAGTGACTCCTAATTGATCCAATGGAGGAAGGAGCTTAGTTGAGCTACCTTCTGTTACTAGATTGGGGAATTAGAAAAAAATTATTCTGAAGGCCTTCTGTCCAGTGAGGATATACAAGATGCCTTGCTGTTGTGTTATTTCACCATTCCTTGCATGTCAAACAAGCTCTTCTGTTTACCTCCATCTTTTAGAGCTTTATCATGTTAATCACGTGTCATTTTCAAAATATATAGTTGTGCCTAGCAAAAAGCGGTGGAAAAATGGATTTGTGCCATATTATCTGAATCAGAAATTTCTTTCATACTTTATATAAAATACACTTTATCTGTGAGCTATATTACTAGTATTGTCTTTGCTTATAATTGTTTCAGGTGTCACATTTAAGTGTTTGCTTATGATATTTAAAAATTGCATAATAACAGTATTCTGCAAATAATGCCCTTGATATTTGAATTGAAATTCACTTTTTATAGTAGATCAAGGAAATAGAACCTAATGATTTAATGGTGTACACAACTGCAGCATTAGCCTTTGATTCAGAGCATCATGAAGTAAATGACAAATTAAAAGAAAAATAGGACTTTATTTACTCTAATCAGATATTAAAATAAATAAAATATGTTTATTAAAATGCCATAATCAGGATGTTATTTATTCTAATTAAGTGATTAAATATGTAATAAGTAAAACATCATAGATTTTTATTTTATTTATATTTTTATAGAGACAAGGTCTCACTCTGTCACCAGGCTGGAGTACAGTAGCCAAATCATAACACACTATAACTTCAAAATTTTAAGCTCAAGCCTCCCAAGTAGTTGGGATTACAGGTATGAGCCGCCACAATAGGCTAATTAAATTTTTTAAATTTTCTATAGAGATGAGGGTCTCCTTATGTTACCCAGGCTGGTCTTGAACTCGTGGGATCAAGGGATCCTCCCACCTCAGACTTCCAAACTGCTAAGATTATAGGTATAAGCCAGAAAGCCTGACCCTGGAATGTTTAAATTAATTGTGGCTAATACACATATTTACATTATATTTTAGCCAGATTTATTGAGGTATAATTTACCTACGCAAAATGTACTAATTTTTAAAGTAGACCTATCAGTGAGTTTGGTAATGTATAGTTTTGTTTTCATGACCAAAATTAAAATATAGAACATTTTCATTATATCATATACTCAAATGTGTAAAGTATTTATAAATATAATACTAATTGTATTTACTTATATGACTTTTTAATAAGATTATAAAATTCAGTTACCTTTTTGTATGTTCAAAATTGAGTGTGTCAAATATTAATTTTGAATTAATTATGCATTATGAATTCTTTTCTTTTAATAAGCTAAATTTCATGTACACTTTCACCCTATAAAACTGGAATGCATGTGGAGCTGTTTCAGTTTCTCAATTATGTTATATTTTCACTTTTCTCTTTTTATGCCTACCTAAATCGGTTCCTATAATTGAATTTATCATTTAGGAGTAGACATCTGTTTAAGAAAATTCGATCTTTTTCATCAGCATACTCAATGTATCAATTTTCCATTATAGACACAATAATAACTCTTTAGGTAATACAGGCAAACAAAATTTAATATATAGAATTAGTGTCTTACATGTGATTAAGGAGTTGGTGGAGCAGGTTTTGGGCTGATCTTCTAAATGATTGCTAGAGCTCCATCACAAAATCCGCATAACTGGGACAGTTGCTCCTTTTGCCATGACTGAGAAGCTGGAGAATCAGGATCTCCTGTGCAGGCACTGTACTAAAATTATGCTAATTTTGCTGTTTGTTTTTTCCTAGTTTCAAAATGTATCTCATTAACTTAAAATTTAAACAAAATTATTAGTCTGAACATCATTAAATATACTCACAGGAAACATATTTACATGAAGAATAAGAAAATAAACAATTTTATGTAACGACACACATTGCCCGTTTTACAAATGTGCTTCTAGAAAAATTCCTTTGAGAAACAATAATTTTTTCTGTCAGACTTCATAAAAGCTAGGTACACATTTCTGATGCAAATTTCTTTTTTTCTGCTTTGATGTGGATGCTGGGAAGTTTGAATATGTGCATTTCAACTTAACAATACAAAGAAAAACTGTGTTTCTTTCTTTCTACCCTGTTGGCCTTACGCTTACTCTAACAGCCTCCATTCATATCTCTCACAGGACTACCTTACCGTTTTATGCCAGATCATTTCTGTTCCTCTTTCTTTTGTGATGCTCCTCTTCTTGCTGAAACCTTTGATCCCTATCTTTTGTTTTGTGTTTACTTATTTTAGCTTATATATAATTTCTGCTCTACACAGCATTTCTTATTTACCTGTCAGGAAACGTAGGAGACAGTTTACCACCTTCCTGACTGATCTGGGTCTCAACTGTTCCCCTATGTTTTGAATAAACAGTTGCATTCTCTAATGTGTATTTTATTTGATCCAAACACATTAGTCCAACTACCAAACATACATCTTGGATCCTCTGTAGCTACAACATTTTCATCAGTCATATCTATGGAATCCATCTCACTCTGTTATATGTTTTATTATTATCCAAATAGAGGAGATAGATATAAATGAACTCGCTCTGGTCAGCCAGGGACAACACGGTGGCTTAAAATATCTTTATCCAGATATCTACAGACAAACCCTAACCTAACAGTGATTGGCTATCTTTGTATTTTTCCTCTAAGCATTAAAAACTTCTGTCACAGCTGCTTGCTTCTTGATCATGGGATCTCAACCACAATTCATATTTGAATAACGCAGAACGTCATTGGCTACAGAACTAAGGACTGCACATTTGGTCCTTTGTGACTGTTGTTATAGGAAAGTACGTGGCTTTGTTACATTGCTTGTCAGGAAAAAGAATAAAAAGGCATCTTCTATTCAAGCTCTTCTCCTTAAAGAAAGTAGGTTTAACCCAAAGGATTATAAATCATTCTACTATAAAGACACATGCACATGCATGTTTATTGCAACACTATACACAACAGCAAAGACTTGGAACCAACCCAAATGCCCATCAATGATAGAATAAAGAAAATGTGGTACATATATACCATGGAATACTATGCAGCCATAAAAAAGGATGAGTTCATGTCCTTTGCAGGGACATGGATGAAACTAAAAATCATCATTCTCAGCAAACTAACACATGAAGAGATAACCAAACATCACATGTTCTCACTCCTAAATGAGTTGAATACATGGACCCAGGGAGGGGAACATCACACACCAGAGCCTGTTGGTGATTGGGCGGCTAGGAGAGGGACAGCATTAGGAGAAATACCTAATGTAGATGATGGGTTGATGGGTGCAGCAAACCACCATAGCACTGCACATTCTGCACATATATCCCAAAACTTAATGTATAATAAAAAAAAAGAAGAAGAACAACAACAAGGTAGATTTAATGTAAAACTTGAATTGTAAGAAAGCCTGGGGAGATCATTTTTAGCTTTTCCAAACTGAGCAAGTTGTTCGTCAAACTACCATGGTTTTGGAATGTGCCTAAGTCAGTCTAAAATAGCCGATAGTCCACCTTATGACTATTAAATATCCATGCACCTGCCTTTTCTAAAGCTTCAACTTCAAAAGAGTAACAGTCACAAGTACATGATCCTACCAAATATAATTGTACAAATTAAAATACAGTAGTCCTCTCCAAAATAGGTATCCATCATATTCATTCCTCTTCTGATTCAGTCTCAATTATGTCTTAATATGCTGAAATAAGGTAATAAATTATGAAGCTATTCAAACCAACCTACCCTAAAAATGATGGGAATGAAATGGAAGATAAAATAAGACAAACAATTATATATATGACAATGCAGAAGAGAACACAAGAATGTGTTACGTACTTAATTTTATAACTGATCATGAAGCCGTGGATGGTATTTGTACCATTCTCTTTATATTATTCATTCCACACTTCTCTATGGTACTCTAAATTATCCAAGTTTTCATGGCAAGAGCCCACTCTTCATGAACTATGCCCTTAGTTGTCTTGTCAAATTGGAGTTACTTTAATCCTCCATTAATGTTTACCACTTGACAGAAAATCCAAAAGGCATTTGAGGAGTCCAACTCCAGACAAAAATCCTATGTGTAATCTTTCAGGCCTAACCATAATCTTTCCAGTGGCTTTACCTGGCAGGCCTCACAAGGGGAATATACTCTCCCCAAAGCAGAACTGGCAAACAGCCATGTATTACAATATCTGATGGGAGCTACAGTCTAGGATTCATGCCTTGTTAGCCAACCATCCTCCTGTGCGTGTCTGCCATTCAAGTCTCTGGCCCCCCTCATCTGGGCTATCCTCATTAGGGACGCTCAGCAGAGAACTTCTGCAGAGAACCCCTTACGATAGGGAGAGAGGGGTAAGGCAGAGGAGAAAGGGGGGACCTTGAAAACATTATTCTCTACTCTGAATCAGAACTCAGTACTTTTCAATTCCTAGCCCTTCCTCCTCTTTCTGTACCAAAAACCCAGGTCCGTAAGATGAAAAGAACCTTTGTTCAAGGCTCCTTGGTCAGAAGATCCTTGCTGAGAAAATTCCCACATCTGCATCTGTGCTGATCCACATGACCTTGGCTTGGAGCTGTTTCGTGGGGACAAAATGGAACATTGAAGGAGCTAGCCATCTTTCCTGTTTAGTTTCTTGCTTAACTTGTATCAGTAAGTAAAGATTAAACTGTTACTGTCATTTTGGCTTATTGTTTTAATTAGCTACTTCAACTCCATGGTAGCTTAGCTGTTGACAGCATTCCAGAAAGTACATTGGGTTCTAGATATTTTGACCGCTTTCGTTACGTGAATTATCCATCTTCATAATAAGGAATTAAGACTGGTAACAGTGGCTCACATACATGTAATCCCAACACTGGGAGGCCGAGGCAGGTGGATCACCTGAGGTCAGGAGTTTGAGACCAACCTGGCCAACATGGTGAAATTCTGTCTCTACTAAAAATACAAAAATTAGGTGGACATGGTGGCATATGCCTGTAGTCCCAGCTACTTGGGATGCTGAGGTAGGAGAATCACTTGAACCAGTGAGGCAGAGATTGCAGTGAGCTGAGATCGTGCCATTTCCCTCCAGCCTGGACAACAGAGCAATACTGCATCTCAAAATAATAATAATACTAAGGATCTAATATATAAGTCATTGTTGTAACATATTTAATATTTCCATTCAGTGGCAAATAAAATAATATATGGTCATGCCCTGCCTACTCACAGCATTTTGGTTAATGATGAACTACGTCTAGAACACCCGGCCCATAAGATTGTAATGAGAGGAGAGAGAGAGAAGTGATGGCTGCAGGCCAACTTGCCCTGTGCTATGGCCCTGATCAGCTGGGTCACATGGCTTGGAGCTGTGCTGTAAGGAGTACTTCAAGTGTCTCTGTTGTCCACTACAGTTGGAATCAGCCAAGATGGCTCATGCTTCCCTGTCAGCCTGCTGTGGCTGATCCTGGCACTGGTTTAGGAAGCTGAGACTGACCTGCTGCTGCACCGCTTGGCAGTGTTAGTGATCCTTCCTGGTTACCCACTTCTGCAACTACGGTTTCTGAGAATCATGGCTGAATTGCTCTAGGAAGCCAGGTAGTTTCTACAGGACACCTCTAAAACTGGCTGCTAAATATATGGTTAAACTGTCTTCAATTTTGTCTAGATTGACATTCAGTGCAGAAAAAAAAAAAAACAGAGCAATTATTTAAAAAATCTCAACATTGTAAATCTGGGGCAGGTAACTTGCCCCGCTGAACATTGTTACCCCAGTGACTAGCATGAGGGCTGGCTCGTGGCACATATTCAGTTATTATTCTTTGTATGTATAATGGAACAGCATATATATTCTCCAAATTATTTGTATTTGCTATATTTTCAATATGTTAGAATATGGATGTTATTAAATTTGTGATACTTTAAATAATCTTTGGTTCAACAAGTTCTGTGTTTAGAGCTGTAACTGGCACATAGTAAGCACTGTATAGTATTTGAATAATAAAGTAAATTAAGTTCAAAACAAAAATTTAAAATATTTAAAAAATTTTAAAAATAAAAGCTTCCAACAGGTTCTTCCGGAGGTATTCTAGAAGGAAGCATTGTTATTATAGAAGGTGAAAGTTTCGTCCATGCTATCACCCCAGAAGACCTTCCAGTGGGACCAGATATGAAGGCAGAAGACAGTGATATTGACTATTTTGACCTTGTGTAGGTCTAGGCTACGGTGTGTGTTTGTGTCTTATTACCAAAAAATGTTTTAAAAGTAAGTAATATAAATTTAACAATTTTAAACAGAAAAAAAGCTCATCTAATAAGGGTATAAAGAAGATATTTTTTGTACAGATGTGCAACATGTCTGTGTTTTAAGCTAAATGTTATTACAAGAGTCAAAAAGTTTATAAAGTAAAAATACAGTAGCTAAGATTATTATTAGAGAAAACATAGTTTTTAGAAATGCAATGTAGCCTAAGTGTACAGTGTTATTAAATCTACAGTAGTGTTCAGTAATGTCTGAAGACATTGCTTTCACTCAGCACTCACTCACTGACTCACCCAGAGCAACTCTTTTTCCTGCAAGTGCCATTCGTAGTAAGTGTCCTATACAGGTGTACCATTTTTTATTTTTTTATACCATACCTTTTTACTGTATCTTTTCTATGTTCAGATATACAGATGTTTATCACTGTGTTACAATTGGCTACATCATTTAATATAGTAACATGATGTAAGGGCTTGTAGCCTAAAAGCAATAAACTCTACCTTATTGCTAAAGTGTATAGTAGGCTACCCCATCTAGGTTTGTAAAAGGACACGATGATGTTTACCTAGGGAACACATTTCCCAGAATGAATTCTTATTATTAAGCAACTCGAGACTGTACTTACAAGTGAATCCACTATCATTAACATAGTTCAGGCACCTTAAGTTTCTTCTTACACTTGCCAATGAGCCATGGAATTAAGAAGCTCTCTGCCTACGGTCTTGTTTTTCTGTTGTAATCTGCTTCTAGTATTCTCTATTTTAAATCTCATTAATGTCTTGTCACTTCCATTAGAATAAATTATAAGCACTTTGGATGGCCTAAAGACATTTGTAATTTATCCTAAACTCATCTCTACTCTCATCACTTGACATCTCCCTCTTCCACCCACACATATATATTTAATCCCACAAAATTACTGCAATTTCCCCAAATTCTATAATTCTCACCAGAGGGTCTTGCAAAAGCTACTCCATCTGACTAAAAAGACTTTTCACTTAACTCCCCAGTCATAGTTGATATTCTAGTTTCAAACTCTATTTTCTGTGTGAAGCCTATAATGATATCACAATTTTGCTTTTTCCGTATGTGCATTGGCAGACTATAGCCTACCGTTTTGGTACAGCCTGCAAGGTAATAATGGTTTTTAGAGATTTAAATGACTGAAGCAAAATTGTTAAATACCATTTTGTAACATATAACAATTGCTTAAAGTTCAAACTTTAGTGTTAAATAAATAAAGGGGTTTTATTTTTAGACACAAGATCATTCACTTACATGTTGTTTATAGATGTTTGCAAGCTGTTATGTCAGAGTTGAGTGGTTGCAACAGACACCGCATGAATGTCAAAGCCTAACATACTTACCATCTGACCCTTTGTAGAAAAAACTAACATTTGATCTAATGTTTTCCATAAAGATACATCTACATTGTATTTATTATATTTATTTATCTGCATACTGGTTGCAATTTTGAAAGACTATAATCTTTCAGAACACAGAAACTATTACAATACTTTTAATTGGACCTCAAGCAAAAAATTATTTTAAAATGTGATCTGAATTTTTAAGCAAGTGGGGGAGAATGTTTTCTTCATTTGTTAAATCTCTTTGCTTCCAATCCAAGAAATGATTGTCATTTATTTTTATCTTATTGCTTCCCTTCCCATACTAACTTGATAAACCATAATGAAATGATCTTGAAGTTTCTTAGTAGTCATGTGGTAAACATAAGCATTTTCTCTTCTAGCCACTCTCAAAAAAATGGAAAGCCTTTGCTTTATAATGAGTCACCTAATTAATGACATTGAATTATCCAATAAGTGGACTCTTCGGGTCAATTAAATATCATCATTAACTTTTTTACTGCTTTTAAAAATAACATGTACACATTTATGCAAATAGCATCATCCATCGTGTGTCCTGGATCAGTTATTTAGATTTGGTGCAGAATTAATAATTCTAATATTTGTTCAAACTGAAGAAAATTGAGGACTCAAAAAAAAAACAATATTCTTTATTCAAGTTTTGAGAAAATCACAAGTGAAACACTCATTTGTCAATAATTGTATTTTACATATATTTCCATATTTAATATTTTGACAAAATAGTTATAATTAATATTTATTTAATATTAATATAATTAATATTATTTGAATTGTATATTTATTTATAGAATTTTTATTACATTTATAAGATATTCAGGATTAAATAAGACTAGGAAAAATTGTATTTATGTCATATAGTGATACATTATGTTTCATAAACCTTTATAAGTTCATAAAAACCTTTATAAAGTTGTAGTCATTTATCATCTTAGTTTATTGGTGATATTGATTAATTTACCCCAAAAACTTTTTTTTTTTTTTTGATACTAAGTCTCGCTCTGTAGTCCAGGCTGAGTTGCAGTGGTGCAATCTCAGTTCACTTCAACCTCCACCTCCCAGGTTCAAGAAATTCTCCTGCTCAGCCTCCCAAGTAGCTGGGATTACAGGTACCTGCCACCATGCCCAGCTAATTTTTGTATTTTCTAGTAGAGATAAGGTTTCACCATTTTGGCCATTCTCATCTAGAATGCATGAACTCATGCAGTCTGCCTGCCTTAGCCTCCCAAAGTGCTAGGAGCCCTCGTTCCTGACCCAATAACATTTTTTTAAATATTGTATTTTGATTCCACCAGTACTTGTGACTTTCAGCAACAGAAGGCAGTTTTGAAAAAAGAAAAATTTACCTCCACATTGTTTTGAAAGATCGGCAAATGACATCTAGAAATTTTGAAGGTATAAAATGCAAAGAGGAGTAGAAATTATAGTGATGCAATTTTGGAAAACAGAAAGGACAAAAAATAGAATTGAACCAGAGTCTCCCAAAAGACAATGCACAGTGGTGGAATTCAAGGAGTAATACAATTTGTGCTATCAAAACCCAGTACATGCACCAAAATTGATGATACTCATACTGCTTTAAGTGAGAATTGAAATAGGACAGAAGACAAAAATATCCTCTATGTCTCTTTTGGAAGCAATAGGTTTATCAGATTCTATTTCTTTAATTTATTTAGCCAAATAAATTGTCCCTCCACTACCGATAACCAAGATTCTTTAGAGGGCAAAACAATAAGAACGGTTAAGGGTAGAGTACCACAGAGAAACAGAAAGTTTACATACTGGCTATTGAGAAACTGCAGATTTATGCCCCCATATGGCTTCCTATAAGAGCAAGCTTATTTTTCTGGTAAGAAATTTTAAGATTGTTTTTCACAAAGGAAAATCCTCAGGCCAAGAAAAATGGCCTGGACCTTAGCATACATCATGGTCCATTAGACACAGTTTATTTTTTAGCATTTCTGAGTATTTGATTTTAAAGATGTTCTTCCAAAGTACAAAGAGGGACATTTTAAAAATTGGTTAAAATCCTTATAACCTTACAATTATTATTTGGGCAATGGTATTATTTTTTAAACTCTAAGACATGTTATGAAGTCTTAGTGATTTTACTTTTCCTATATCTTGAAATATTTTTCTATATTTCATCATTCTAGAAATACTTCTTTCATATATACATAAAGTTCTGGGGTACATGTGCAGATTGTGCAGGGTTGTTGCATAGCTATACACATGCCATGGTGGTTTGCTGCATCCATCACCCTGTCATCTACATTAGATATTTCCCCAATGTTATGCCTCCCCAACCTCCCTACCCACTACTATTACTCGCCTAGCTCCCCACTATCCAACAAAGCCCAGTGTGTGATGTTCTCTTCCTTGTGTCCATGTGTTCTCATTGTTCAACACCCACTTATTGGTGAGAACATGTGGTGTTTGGTATTCTGTTCTTGTGTCAGTTTGCTGAGAATGATGGTTTTCAGCTTCATCCATATCCCTGCAAAGGACATGAATTCATCCTTTTTGATGGCTGCATAGTATCTCATGGTACATATGTGCCACATTTTCTTTATCCAGTCTGTCATTGATGGACATTTGGTTGGTTCCAAGTCTTTTTATTGTAAACAGTGCCTCCATGTACATACACATGCATGTATCTTTAAAATAGAATCATTTATAATCCTTTGGGTATATACTCAATAATGGGTTTGGTAGGTCAAATGGTATTTCTATTTTTAGATCCTTGAGAAATCACCACACAGTGTTCCACAGTGGTTGAACTAATTTACACTCCCACCAACAGTGTAAAAGCATTCCTATTTCTCTACATCATCTCCAGCATCTGTTGTCTCCAGATTTTTTAATGATTGCCATTCTAACTGGTGTGAGATGGTATCTCAATGTGGTTTTGATTTGCATTTTGCTAATGACCAGTGATGATTAGCTTTTTTTCATGTTTGTTGGCTGCATAAATGTCTTCTTTTGAGAAATGTCTGTTCATGTCCTTTGCCCACTTTTTGATGAGGTTGTTTGTTTTTTTCTTGTATATTTATTTTAGTTCTTTGTAAATTCTGAATATTAGCCCTTTGTCAGATGGGTAGCTTGAAATAATTTTCTCCCGTTCTGTTGGTTGCCAGTTCACTCTAACGATTGTTTCTTTTGCTGTGCAGAAGCTCTGGAGTTTAATTAGATCCCATTTGTCTATTTGGCTTTTGTTGCTGCTGTTTTTGGTGTTTTAGTCATGAAGTCCTTGTAGATGTCTATGTCCTGAATGGTTTTGCCTAGCTTTTCTTCTAAGATTTTTAATGGTGTTAGGTCTTATGTTTAAATCTTTAATCCATCTGGAGTTAATTTTTGTATAAGGCGTAAGGAAGGGGTCCAGTTTCAGCTTTCTGCACATGGCTAGCCAGTGTTCCCAGCACCCTTTATTAATCAGGGAATCCTTTCCCCATTGATTGCTTTTGTTAGTTTTGTCAAAGATCAGATGGCTGTATGTGGGTGGCATTATTTCCAAGGCCTCTGTTCTGTTCCATTGGTCTGTATCTCTGTATTGGTACCAGTATCATGCTGTTTTGATTACTGTAGCCTTGTAGTATAGTTTGAAATTAGGTAGCGTGGTGCCTCCAGCTTTGTTCTTTTTGCGTAGAATTGTCTTGGCAATGCAGGCTTTTTTGATTCCATATTAACTTTAAGGAGTTTTTTTCCAATTCTGTGAGGATGGTCAATGGTAGCTTTATGGGGATAGCACTGAATATATAAATTACTTTGGGCAGTATGGCCATTTTCACAATATTGATTCTTCCTAACTATGAGCATGGAATTTTTTCCATCTGTTTGTGTCCTCTCTTATTTCCTTGATAAGTGGTTTGTAGCTCTCCTTGAAGAAGACAGATGATAAGCAACTTCAGCAAAGTCTCAGGATCCAAACTCAATGTGCAAGAATCACAAGCATTCCTATACACAAATAACAGACAAAGAGTCAAATCACGAGTGAACTCGCATTCACAATTGCTACAAAGAGAATAAAATATCTAGGAATACAACTAGCAAAGGACATGAAGGACCTTTTATCTTTTAATTATTTTTCCAGAGCAGTGCTTTAAGTATTCATCTAATTATGACAGTTTCTAAAATTTTACATATTTTATAACATTTTATTTTGTGTGAGTTTTCTTTTACTTTTTGTAAGAACTATCTAGAGAGCAGTGATACATAATATAGTATGTAAAGCCTGAAAAAATAGTAAGTGATTTCCAGCATCAAAGGTCATTTATTCTTCTGAGAGCCTAGTGACCTTTAAGTTAATTTCGTATTTCATGGATTTTTATAAATTACTTAGTATGTGGGTTATGTGTACAGAAAGCAGACCACATAACCTTAAATTATTCTCAAATCATTTTATAAATCATCAGGTAAGTAGATACTTAAGTAATCTATGTATTTATAATAAATATTTGTGTAGAGATAATAGATTGATAAAGTTCTTTTTATAACTTTGAATAAAACACTCTTTCTCCAGTTAACCTGTAGGGCAAATAAACCTTTGAAAAATACAACAGAAAAGTTTGATAAGAGCACAAAGTATGTATTAAGTAAATGTTACAAGAATGAATGGAAGTGAAGTACCTGGATTATCCTTAGTGGGAATTCAACATCTATAAATGAATTATAGGTGCAATCACAACTATCAAAAACTTTGTTCAATCTCATTTTGGAATTGTAACAGCCTCAAGGGCATAATAACTTTCAAAAGACAGTCATGAGTGCCAGCTCTATGCCAGTCCATATGCTAGATATGGGCTGCGATGTTTTTTCTTACTAGATAATCAGAATCACTTAACTGCTTGAAAATGTGCCTTGGTGAGAAAACTGTTATCAGCCCTTACTCTATCTTTAAAAATTGAACTTAAATTTTTGATTTAATGTAGCATCATCTTATGCACACACACAGACCAAAACAACTATTTTGTTTTGAAATATCAAAATACCAAAAGGCATTAAGATTTTGTTTTCTTTAGCATAAATGGTGGTTGGATATGTAATCTGATTGCCTTAAAAGTTGTCTCATATCTCTGAACCTGAAGTTTTTAATCTTTAAAATGACATGATAATATTAATATGCTGACCCAAAGTTAGTTTGCTCTCAGATAAATTTCTTCCGTAGTTTTATTTCATTTTTTTATTGTCACAGAAATCTGCATTTCCCATGCTTCCTTGCCATCTAGTCTTTGGGTAGACTCGGGCAAGGGAAGGCAAAAGCCAGACTGAAGGGCAGGAAAAGGCACGAAGAAGGGCCACTTCTGTTTTTGTTTGTTTTCTCTGCTTCTAGTAACACCTATGTCAGAGATCATATTTCTGCCTAGTCCCATTTCTTACTAGCAATCTTTCTTTTTCTTTTCTTTTCTTTTTTTCTTTTACTTTAAGTTTTAGGGTACATGTACAGATCTTGCAGGATTGTTACATAGCTATACAAGTGCCACGGTGGTTGGCTGCCTCCATCCCCCTGTCACCTACATTAGGTATTTCTCCTAATGCTATCCCTCCCTAAACCCCACCCCCTGCTATCGCTCCCCTAGCCCCCTACCCTCAAAAAGAGCCCAGTGTGTGATGTTCCCCTCTCTGTGTCCATGTGTTCTTATTGTTCAACACCTGCTTATGAGTGAGAACATGTGGTGTTTGGTTTTCTGTTCTTGCGTCAATTTTCTGAGAATGGTTTCCAGCTTCATCCATGTCCCTGCAAAGGACATGAACTCATCCTTTTTTATGGCTGTTTAGTATTCCATGGTGTATATGTGCCATCTTTTCTTTATCCAGTCTATCTTTGATGGGCTTACCAGCAGTCTTTCCACTATGAACCGGCTCATCACTCGGGCTCTGGACTTTCAGTTTCTCCCATTGACCTTACTATACTGAAGAAAGGCTTAGTTCCCTGCTAGTGCTAATACTTTCATAGTTATTCCTTGCTTTGCTTCCTAGTTCTTTTTACTCCAATGTAATCTGCTCCACCTAATAAAATCAGATTGTAAGTCCTAGACTAGATTCTGCTTTGCCGGCTGTATCTTCAATGAAGAGTGAATAACTACCTCATGGGATAAATAGACGTAATGGATGTAGGAGTTTAGCAATTTATAGGGCACAAATTAAATTCTCAATGAATATTTACGTTAAGTAAAAGAGTACAAAATAGAAGTACAATTCTTTTTTATTGTCATTGATTTCAGAGCAAAATGAATCGGCAGTTGATAGATTAAGGATTAATTTATGCAAGATTATTCAACAAATATTTATTAATCAGAAATGTGTCTTCATGCCAGGGTAAGATGAAGAGAAAAAGAAAAAAAAAAATAGCAGTTCCTGACCAAAAGAGCTTACATTTTTCTTTTAGGGGGAGAAAGGTAGTGAAAAATAAAAAAGAAAATGCAGTATTAACATGCAGATAAGTTCTAGGGTGAAATTTGAATGCAGATCCAGAGTTACTGGATGCCTCTAAAAAAGAATTCATTTGAGAGGTCCAAAAGTAAGTAGAATAGCAAGTAAAAGTCTAGAGCATATGGCTCTTTTCAAGACAGATAAACAAAGTAGTTTAGAAGGTGGGTGAATCTTGGCATTTCCAAGAAATATCAGGAGCCTATTAAGGATAGAATGACCAAAGCAATGAGGACTGTGATAAAAGAAGTTGGGGGAGATATGGTGGAGGATCCCATATTGTTGCTTTCACAAGAAAGGACAAGGTTTTAGGTTTTACTTTGAGAAGGGCGGTAATTAGAAAGCTCTGAGCAAAACTGAAATTATTTGATTTACGTTTTACAGTCATTCTGACTCCTGGCTGGGAAACAACCTCTAGGAATCAAAGTGAGAGAAACAGGTGGTCATTTAGGAAGCTATTCCAAAGATACAGTGCTTTAGCAGTTGCCTGGACATGGCTAGTAAATAGTTAAAGTAATCTGATACATTCTAAAGGTAGGTGTTCATGGATTTGATACTGTAAATGAAAGAAAGAAGCCACTATGTGTTATACTCCTTGAGCTGAAATTGAGGTGTAAAATAAACATGCCCACACAAATGGTTGATTATGTTCATAAATGGAGAAAATAGTTGCAGTGATGTTAAATCATCAACCAGTTAAAATGTTGCTGTTGAAAGGGATGAATCAAGGAAGAGATGAACATAAATTTTCTTTATCTAGAAAGCTAGTGAAAATTAAAAGTGACATGAACAGAATTAAAACTTTATTTTATAATGATGCTGAGATGAGATATCACACTATGTGGCTTCATAGCTTAAAAATATGATCACCCCACTAACTTCTCACTCTTTTCAAGGCTTTTGTGAGCAACGAACTTTAATTTGGAAAGCCTAGACTTCTCCATACAGATCGTTATGTTTGTGGATATGATTATTTCTACTATTATTTTGTTTATACATTATGCTTTATCATTCAATAATTAATATCTATCATTTTCCATCAACTAATTTATTTTATGACCATTTATTATTACCCTACGGTAGTTAATAATTACTGATACATATTGCATTGTTTCTTAGGAATTTGATATAGAATCAGGTAAGTTTGTTGCCAAGTCCTTTTTAGTTGACTATACATTGTTTTTGTCTTATATTTAGTTTTTCTGAAACTTCAGATTTCCATCTTAGCCCACTATTTATTGCTAAAAATTGTATCCAATATGTCAAGGTATAAGAACACATACAATTAATGAACACATGTCACAGCATAATCTAAAACATAGAATACATTTTTGAAAGTAAGTTTATCAAAATTAGCAATATATTTCTATTTATATACATACCAGCATGGATTTTGCCTGTCCAATATTAATTTTCTCTTAATTCATTACTTACGGAACTTCAATTTGGTCATGAGTCTAAGCCCCAGATTATTTTTGCTGTCATGTACTCATGACAGTCCTTGATTTTTCCAGTCTTCATCCATGGTTATTTGGAAATGGGAACTACCTTTTATAGGTGAGATATAGCTGGACACTTCTGTAGATGTTTGTGTAAAAAGCATAAACATGCTAGCCTACCTTCTTGCTTCCATTTAGTTTGCCTTGAATATTAATGTGATAAATGAAGTAAGAACTGACATCTTGCAACATGAAGGGAGAGAAAGATCAACATGGGAGAAATGTGGGGAAAAAAAAAGAACCAATAGAAAATTCTTCATTTGCTAAATTGTGTTAAATGAAAAAAATAGATTTTAATATTAATGTGTTCTGTACAGACAAATGTTAGCTGTGATGAAAATGTCCGTTAGTTATTTCAGAATACTATCCATTCATGGTAAAAATATTCAGTTTACTGATCCACTATTATGTTTTGTGTTAAGTCAGAAACTCATATTTAATCAAAGGAAATAAATGTTCTTCCTAATTTCCTAATAATGTAATAAAATAGATGCACATAGCTTAGATAATATTTTGATATTTATTCAAGCAAATCAGTTTACTAATTATTTGAAATACTCTCATTTGACATGAGTCAAATTTTAGAAGGAATTGGTAGTTGAAAATGTTACTCTCTTTGTGAGGGTGTAAATGGCTGTGTTTACACTGATGGCCAATATTTACATACACATACAGTGAATAGATGTTAATTTGCACACAGTGGCATATATAATCCAAAGTTCATTTTAGTAGTTAATTTAGATATGATTCAATGAGAGATTCAAACTAAGGGCATAGAGTCATGTAACATACTTTAGAAGAACAATTTCTCACAAAAACTAAAATAAATTGCTTTACCATGCTTGTCTTTGTATTTCACTTTTTCTTTTTTGAAGAATGAGCACGGTAAAATTTACATATACCTAACTCATATAATGGGCAATGTATGAATTATTTTACACATTCCTCATAACCAGAAGAGCTCTTTTGGATTTTAACATATGGCCAGATTCATCTTGCCATTCAAACTTCCGTAGGTAATTATTCCGAATCTCCTTTTTTTCTTAACATACATGCTGCTGAGTCCACTCCTCCAAACTAAGTAAAGATAGGGATGCTCATGGTCAAATCGTAAGTATAGAAAATGACCTTTGAGTTAACACTTTCTTCTTGTCTAAACTTTAATCAGTTTCTCTGAGCACACTTTTTTTTAAATTGTATTTTAGGTTTTGAGGTACATGTGAAGAACATGTAAGATTGTTGCATAGGTACACACATGACAGTGTGGTTTGCTGCCTTCCTCCCCATCACCTATATCTGGCATTTCTCCCCATGCTATCCCTCCCTAACTCCCCACCCCTTGCTGTCCCTCCCTCATTTCCCCCCCACAGACCCCAGTGTGTGATGCTCCCCTCCCTGTGTCCATGTGTTCTCATTGTTCAACACCTGCCTATGAGTGAGAACATGCAGTGTTTGATTTTCTGTTCTTGTGTCAGTTTGCTGAGAATGATGGTTTCCAGGTTCATCCATGTCCCTACAAAGGACACGAACTCATCATTTTTTTATGGCTGCATAGTATTCCATGGTGTATATGTGCCACATGTTCCCTGTCCAGTCTATCATCAATGGGCATTTGGGTTGGCACAATTTTTGACTCTACTTTGTCCTTGGGCCATGTCTTCTTTACACTGCCTGGTCCAGCTGTTGCAAAAATCCTGTTAAGTCAATTTAGTGAGAATCTCTCGCTCTTGATGTCTGATAACTCCGGCTTGCCTTCAGCAAGAATCCTCTCAAGTTAGCTAACAAGATATCCCCTACCCTTGATATCTCCTCTTAGTAATTTGTATTATTTGACCCCCTTTCACTCTGCTCATTAGCTGTACTTCCCCAGATATCTTTGCTGTGTTCAGATTTGAACCTGATCTCTCTTCCCTATTGGAATCATCTTGACACCTATCATTTTAACATTAAATAAATTATTTTAACAAGTGTTGAAAATTTTTTTATTTAGCAGAACTAACAAATTCTTTGCTAACTATTGAAATAGGACTATTCAAATATAGCCTGCAGATATTTTCTTAATTATAGTTCACTTTCATATTGTAAAAATATCTTTGCTTTGTGTATACCTTTTTCATAAAAAATAATTTTCGATTTGGCTGGGCAAAGTGGCTCATTCCTATAATCCCAGAACTTTGGGAGGCTGAGGCAAGCGAATCACCTGAGGTCAGGAGTTGAGACCAGCCTGGCCAACATGGTAAAACCACATCTCTACTAAAAGTACAAAAATTAGCCGGGTGTGGTTGTGTGCACCTGTAGTCTCAGGTACTCAGGAGGTTGAGGCAGAAGAATCACTTGAAGCTGGAAAGCAGAGGTTGCAGTGAGCTGAGATCATTCTGCTGCATTCCAGCCTGAGTGATGAAGTGAGTGAGACTTGGTCTCAAAATAATAAAATAAAATATTAAAAAAAGAGAAAAACCTTTCAATTTATTTTCCAGAGGTCTATTTTTAATTTGGTAACAAGGATTTTAAAAAAAATTTATAGAATTAAATAACAATAGAATGTTGGAGATAGGCCTTATAAAATATAAAACTGTCGAAATTGGTTAACATGATTGTGACTTCAAGGATTATGTTGTTAATGTTGCAACTTCTGAACCTAAACTTCATCATGCTGGGAATCAAGAGCAGAAGCAGTCATGAGTTAATGGAGAAGAACAAAAAAAGAATTGGCTGGTGAAGTTTATGCTGAATTTAAATGAAATAACAAAGTACTTTGAAAAGAACATTCCATTGACTATTTAAAAATTTTCATTGATTAACAAAGTAGCTTATACTAACTGCCCACTATCTATCCCAATAGTCACAGGAATAGCATACAGTAACATTTATAATTAAATATTTTATTTCATACAAATAGTATTTTAAAATTCAAGTGTTGATTTTTTAAGCTTTCAAATGTTTGAGTGTTTAAATTTAAATGCATATAAAAATTGTAGAAAAGGATCATTATTAATAAAATATTCAAAATATGGTAAATTATGCATGATGATATAATATATGCAAATTGACAAGTGATATGAATAGTACATTTGAATAGAGAAAATATGTACATAAATGAATGGTATTTCAGAATCTAAGCAAATTGGTGACTGCATTATGTACTTGTCCCCAAGGTAAATGAAATATTAATTAGAAAACTTTTTTTCACTAAAGGGCTGAACGTAAAGTGTGATGGCAAATTGGTGTGTTCTTGTATTCCTTATCTTTAAGAAATCTCTTCAATATATTTTCACTTAATGTTTTAGCAATATTTTTTGTCATCCTTTTGCACTTGTAGCTGGACTATGCTTAGTGATTGAAAAAAGTTGCATAATGAGATTATACTTGGCCCTATGAATTTGGCAGCAGGAGTTAATCTATGTTTCATCTTGTATCTACTTGTAAGTCATTGATACTAATCTTACTAGTAATTTTTTATAAAATAGACATGTTTTCTATATGACTTTGAGAAAAGGAATTCAATAAATCCCATTTGATTACTAACAGAAATAAAGGTCTCTTATTTCAATTTTAAAATGCTTTATAACTTACATTGCTTTGTTTTATGCAATTTTGATCAGTTGCAAAATGGGTCAGTAATGTCATCTAACCACAAGTTTGATACATTTTTTAAAGAAAAATTTCCAAGTTACTATCACTGAGCAACAGGCTAATATTGCATAAATTTATATATATAAATATTTAATCTTTCTAAGAGGATATTTGTTGCTTATCTGATAATTTGTTCTAATTCTGTGATTCAGATGAGAACTACCCAATTTTATTGTTAACCTCTTTTCTGCTCTGCAACTTTGGAAATACTACAGAAGACTCTAAATTCATTTGACACAAAAATATAAAGAATGTAGCTCACTGATTAGGATTTCAGTTCCAAAGCTCTCCTTGGAGGGAAATGAAGCTGGAGAAAAATCACACTTATTTTTGCTCTTTTTAATAGTGGTATACAAAAGTCAGGTTAAAATGAGTGTAAAACTGGGAAACGTGCATTGTAAACTAGCTGGAATAACACACTCTGCAATATGAGGAAGAAAGAAAAAATTTATTTATTCACTGAAATATCATTTTTTCAAGATTTTGTTTCCAATAAATTTAACTGTAATTTTTTATTCTCTATCTTTGATTTAGTATCTTCTATTTAAACATTTCTTCCAGGTTACTTCTCTGAATCACCTTGGCAAAATTTATAATGTTCCATCTAATTGAATAAAATACACACATAAAAGTAATCTATTTTGGATATAAACATCATGTATAACTATATTATTGAGATTGAGAGTAATCATCAGGTATGGGAAACCTATTGGGAAAATTTTAACAATTCAAAATATAATAATCATTTTTGTATTATGTGTGTTTTATACTCAGAAGTGCATGTATTTTATAAAATTATGTTAATTTTATAAATGTGGCCAATATTAATATTAAAATTTTTTAATAGTATATTCAGTTCTCTTTTTGTTTGCTGCTGCATTTCACTTAGAAAAAAAAATGTTCCATATAGCAGTGTTGCCTTCTTTTTCTTTTCTTTTTGCTTTCCTTTCTTTCTTCTCTTTTCTACTGACAAATTAATTACTTGATCTCGGGAAAGAGGTACATAATCAAATAACCATCGTTTTTCGTTGTTACATATTATTCAAAATTTATAATCATTCTTTCCAAATTTTAATTGATCTGAAACCCATTTGCTTTACTCAAATTATTTTGTGACTGTAAAAGTTTCTGAAACATGTAAAAGTTATAAATTAGCTTTAAATATGTCATGTTTAAAACAGTTGCTTTAAAAGCTAAGTTATTCTCCATTATTATATAACTGACATTCTAAATATTACAACTTTGTATTGTTTGACTTTTAAGGCATATGAAATGTTTTGGATCAGATAAATCATATGCTTCACTTCCCTAGGAGACAGAAGCAATGGTATTTCCTGAGTCATGCTGATGGTAGCAAAGCCTGACAAGCAATAAACATCATTTTTCAATATTTTAAACATCCCACATAAAAATTTACTTTTAGCTTACATTGCAGCCATGAAGGAAGCCTAAAGTAAGGAAAACCTCAGTGAAATATGATGAAGTTAATAAAAAGGAATAGGAATCATTTTATTTGTTTACATTGCCATTATTTTTCATATAATTATTTAGAATATATAACGTAGGACAATTAAGTCAAACAGTGTACCTACAGATATGGAGAGTCTTTTAGGCAAAATGTGAAGTGTAAATTAGTTGGTACAGATGAGCTTTTCAATCTATAAGGCATAGACACTTTTCCTTAGTGGATTTGAAAAGGTTGTTATAAATCTGAAAATAAGATAAGTTTTCTACAATAAATGATGAAACAATACTTTACATTTAACTTTATCGTAGTATCACAATACTGGAATGTTTTTTCTAGGAAATAAGTAAGCTAATTCTATTATAAATTGCAGTGGAGGAAAGAGTAAAGGTTAAAAAATACTTTCTGTTCAAATCCTTAGTCATGAGGTAGAATTCTTTGAATCAGAGTGTGAATATATATTTACATTTGCAACAGAATGTGTATGTATGTGTGTGAGTGTGTGTGTATAGTTGTTAACTATTTGCATCGTGGACAGTGGAGGAAAACATTTGCTGAGTTGCTTTCTTATCCTAAAGATTTAGAATTGCAGTGTTTTCAAGACATACTTTTTATATCTCTAATAACAACGTATTATGTTTAGTTGTTGATATGTGATAGTATGTTGATATAACATACATGTATATCCCATAATTGAAATTATAGATGGAAAAAATACTTGAAATATTTGCTTCAGTAACATTTGCAGAAGCATACATAATTAAGTTCAAATTATAGATAGGTTGAACAAAATGATATTGGATTCTTTACTTACTGCACATTTCCTAAAGCTGTAAATAATCTGAAATTTGTTTCCAAGGATAGACAAATACTAGATTAGAAATATAAGATTATTAAGGTTCATACATATAAAAATGAAAAAAATCAATCGTGAATTTTCAATTGTGACAATTTTAGAACTTGATATAAAAAATAGAAATGCTCTTAATTTAATTATATTTATTAAAGTCCAAAAATAGGTGATTAAACATAGCTAGGGCATTGACTAATGTAAGTATACATGAGTAAACATAGCTGAGGATAGCAACACATACAATATGTCATAAAACTGAATTATTCTGTAGACAGTATTGAGTCTGTATTACTTGGAACTTGATTCCACTTAGAACCTCCTTGCTTTTATTTATTTTTCCTTTTTTTGGTAAACAAAAGGAGCAAGAGGTTATTACACTTCATTCATTGCAAAAAGATGACACTGCGTCAAAGATAACTCACATACTTGAAGAAATACGGAAGGCATTTCTTTTCTTTTTTTTTTTGAGACGGAGTTTCGCTCTTGTTACCCAGGCTGGAGGGCAATGGTGCGATCTCGGCTCACCGCAACCTCCGCCTCCTGGGTTCAAGCAATACTCCTGCCTCAGCCTCCCGAGTAGCTGGGACTACAGGCACGTACCACTGTGCCCAGCTAATTTTTGTATTTTTAGTAGAGACGGGGTTTCACCATGTTGACCAGGATGGTCTCGATCTCTTGACCTCGTGATCCACCCGCCTCGGCTTCCCAAAGTGCTGGGATTACAGGCGTGAGCCACCACGCCCGGCGGCATTTCTTTTCTTTTTTATTTTTTTAAGAAATAGAGTCTCACTATGTTGCTCAGATTGGAGTACAGTGACTATTCCAAGAACTTATCCCACTGCTGATGAGCAGAGGAGTTTTATCCTGCTCAATTTTTGAGTTGGGCTGGTTCATCATTCCTTAGGCAACCTAGTGGTCCTCTGCTCCCTGGAAGATAATATGTTGATGTCAATCTTAGTGTAGACACCTGATCAACATAGCACATACAGCTCAGAACTCCTGGGCTCAAGAGTTCCTCCTGTCTCAGCATCCTGAGTAGGTGGGACAACAGGTGTGTGTCACCTGGTTCGAAGGTATTTTTAACTATAAATGTTCAGGAATGACAGAAGCTGGAGAATTTGACTGCTTGATGGAGACTTTGTACCAGCTTTGAACAACAACAACAGAATTGGAAAGCCAAAAGTACTGTTTAATTAGCAGTTAGTCACCAGTAAAAGGAAGCCAGTCATTTCACACAGACGATTTTGGTTACAGATTGCATGATTCAAGAAAATAATTTTATTAGTAGTGTATGAGTCCATTCTTGCATTGCTATGAAGAAGTATCTGAGACTGGGTAATTTATAAGGAAAAGAGTTTTAATTGACTCACAGTTCTGCATGCTGTATGGAAAGCATGATGCATCTGCTGGGCTTCTGGGGAGGCCTCAGGAAATATACAATCCTGGTGGGAAAATGAAGGGGGAGCCAATTCTTCATATAGCTGGGAGCAGGAAGAAAAGTGAGAGGTGGGGAGCATCTATACCCTTTTAACAAGCAGATTTCACAATAACTCACTCACTATCAAAACAACAGCACCAAGGGAATTGTGATAGACAATTCAAGAGAAACCACCCCAACAATCCAATAACCTCCCACCAGGCCCCACCTCCATTACTGGGGGTTACAACTTGAGATGAGATTTGGTTAGGGGCATAGACCCAAACCGTATTATTTTGCCCTGGTTCCACCCAAATTTTATGTCTTTCTCACTTTGCAAAATAATGCCTTCCCACCAGTAAAGTCTTAACTCACTTCTGCATTAACTCAAATATCCCAAGCCTAAAGTCTCATCTGAGATGAGGCAAGTCCCTTCTGCCTAGGAGACTGTAAAATACATTAAATAAAAAAGTTAGTTATTCCCAAGATATAATAAGAATACAGGGATTGGGTAAATACTCCCATTTCAAAAGGGAGACATTGGCCAAAAGCAAGGGGCTATGGATACCAGGCAAGTCTGACACCCAGTAGAGAAGTTATTAAGTATTAAACCTTAATAATTTCCTTTGACTCCATGTCTCCTATCCAGGGCATACCAGGAAGGGGCAAGCTCCCAAGGCCTTCTGCTACTCCACCTGTGACTTCATAGGGTTCATCCTTGAACCCTCAGGGATGGTGTTGAACACTTGCACCATTTCCAGGTGCACAGTACAAGCACTGGTGGATCTATTATTCTGGGGTATGGAAGCTAGTGACCCTCTTCTCGTAGCTCCACTAGACAGTACTCCAGTGGGGACTCTGTACGGGGGCTCCAACCCCACCTTTCCCCTCTTCGGTGCCCTAGTAGAGGTTGTCCATCAGGGCTCTGACCCTACAGCAGAATTCTGCCTGTACATCTACGTTTGTCCATACAACCTCTGAAATCTATGTGGAGTCTCCCAAACCTCAACTCTCATACTCTGTGCAACCTCAGGCTTAACATCACATGGAAGCCACCAAGACTTATGGCTTGAATCCTCTGGAGCAGCAGCCTGAGCCGTGCCTGGGCCCCTTGGAGTCACGACTAGAGCTGGAGCAGCTGAGATGCATATAGTAGTGCTCCAAGGCTGCACAGGGCAGTGGGGCCCTACACTGGGGCCACAAAACCATTCTTCCCTCCTTGACCTCTGGGCCTGTGATGGGAGGGCCTGCCATAAATGTCTCTGAAATGCCCTGGAGGGACTTTCCCCATTTTCTTGGCTATCAGCATATGCCTTCTTTTTAGTTATGCAAATTTCTGAAGTTTGCTTGACTTTCTTTCATGAAAATAGACTTTTTTTTTCTACCACAATGGCCAGTCTTCAAATTTGTCAAGTTTTTACACTCTGCTTTCCTTCTAAATATGTTTCACTTTGAGGTCATTTCTTTGACCACACACATCAGAATAGTATTTTTAGAAGTAGTGAGGCTACCTCATGAATGCTTTTCTGCTTAGAAATTTTTTCCACCACATACCCTAAATCATCACACTCAAGTTCATAATTCCACAAATCCCTAGGGCAGTGGCATAATGCAGCCAACCTTTTTGCTAATGCCTAACAAAAATGACCTTTGGTCTAGTTCCCAATATGTTCCTCATCTCCATCTGAGACTTCCTCAGCATGGACTACATTGTGCGTTTCTATCAGTATTTTGGTCACAACAATGTAACAAGACTGTAGTAAGTTCAAAACTTTTCCTCATCTTCCTGTCTTCTTCTGATCCCTCCAAACTCTGGCAACCTCTACCCATTACATAGTTCCAAAACCAGTTTCACATTTTCAGGTATGTTTACAACAATACCCCATTCCTCTGTACCAGTTTTCCATATTAGTCCATTGTTACATTGTTCTTAAGAAATACCTGAGACTGGGTAATTTATAAAGGAAAGTAGTATAATTGGCTCATAATTCTGCAAGCCATACAGAAAGCATGATGCATCTGCTGGGCTTGGGCTTCTGGGGGAGGCCTCAGGAAGCTTACAATCATTGCAGAAGAAGAAGCATGTCACATGGCTGGGAGCAGGAAGAAGAGCGAGAGGTGGGGAGGTGCTATACACTTTTAACAACCAGACTCACAATAACTCACTCACTCACTATCACAAGAACAGCACAAACAAGATGGTGCTAAACCATTTAAGAGAAACCGCCCCCATGATCCAATCACCTCCTGGCAGGCCCCACCTCCAACAGTGGGACTTACAATTTGACATGAGATTTGGGTGGGGACACAAATCCAAATAATATCAAGGTGTGACAAGGAAAAGGAGATAGCAGTGAGAAATGGACATTTAACTTAAGTTTAAGTGTTTTTATTTTAGAGTTCTAAAAAATATGGCTTATACTACCTATACAAGTGCTAGAACAGTCTCTGAATTAAGTGGTAGTTATTAATATTCAAATATCGTACTTATCTTTTTTGACCTTGCAGTTTAGGGGACCATTATAAGAAAGTAAATAAACACATTGCTTTCTTTAAAAAAAAAAAAAAAAAAAAAAAAAAAAAATTTTTAAAAAAAAAAAAAAAAAAAAAAAAAGAGACATTTTTCAAGTAAAGGATGTGAATATCTTATCATGACAGATGTAGAAAAATTACAGATAGACAAACAATCCTACATAGAAACATAAGAAAACATTTAACTCAGACATAGCAATTGAGAACACTAAAATGGGTGAAATCCAGGAAAGAGGTCTTCCAGCAGAAGAAACAGAATATTCAAGGAACAGAGACTTATGTGAAGAATTAAGAGAAACAAGCCAGAATAAGAATGTTTAGAAAAAAGGCTGAAGGTAGAAGGAAATTGAGATAGAGAGCATAGGCTTACTTGAGAATTAGTAGACGAAAGAACTATAAATTCAATCATGAAGGAGTTACAATTAAAGAGAAAATAAGGAAATAATAAAAAGAATCTCTTGATGTGAGGAACCAACTGGGCTAAAAACTCAGCCTGCCAGGCCACAATTCCAGTGACAGCAGAAAATAGATGTTCTATAAGTTATTTGGAAATTAGAAGACAAATTAATTGTTTGTTCTATAGGTAAAGGAACATTTGTGTAAATAATAATACAGCTGTTATACCAATTTCTTTTAATTTTCAAAATTTTTGAAGCAGTACACTCTATTTTCATCATTTGTTCATTCGGATTTCCAACTCATATTTGTTAATCATTTTCTCTTTATTTTTTAAAAGTTGACAGACACTCATATCGCAAAAATTTCACAGGATAATTTTTCTAGTTGCAACTGTAGACGTATGTGGATATATACAAATCTCTCTAGTGGTACACCTGGAGATTAATGTTATGTGCTATTCCATAGGGAGCAAGTATACAGCATGAAACATTGCAACTAGGACTCTAACTAGACTGTACAGGCAACATATATTGAAAAACAAATTAAAATTATAAATTCTTTGAGAAACACAAACATTTGAGTAAAAAAAATGAGAAAGATGCAGTGATGCCTTCTTCCCATGCTAGAAAAAATTCACAATGAACATTTTTTTTTTCAGGTGTTTCCTACAATTGAGTAAAATAATAGGGCTAGGCAACTTAACTGGTTTGCATTTTTTCATCTGGGTCTGGTTTTTCATTTCATTTGTCAGCCATGCTATTAATTACTTTTACCATTCAAAGGAATGACTGCTCTGCCGTAGTATTTTCCGCAGTTCCATCTCTTGTTTTCAGTATCATTCCAATTCTGCATATAATTTTGATCTCTGTTCTACTTATTTTCCTGATTCATAACACTCTGCTCTGTGCTGAGCTCCTAAATTGTCTGTCATTATCAAAATGTTAGCCCTATGTTCTAGAAGATGCCCGAAAGAGTGGAGCATATTCTGCTATGTCAATGGGACAACATAAACAACTTGCTTAATGGCTAATCCATTTAAAAATGAAACAGTGTTATTCATTTTTCAATCAATGTAATCCTGACTAGATCCTATAACTACATTCTGCTTTTTATAACTAAAGAACTCCAAAAACATAAATGTAACAGTTTTGTTGGAAAAGATTAACTTCACAACGCCTTCCTAATGACCTACAATTTTTTCCTTTTGAAAAATGTTTTCTGGTGTACAAAAATGATATTCTGAAATATTTCTCTAATGTTTGATCGCTGGATTTAATCTACTTAACTCTGAACCTTGGTTTTTCAGACATACGGACTGCTTAACAAGTTCTAATGCATTAATCAATACACCATTGCATAACTTAGAGCAAAAAAATGTAAGTAGTTATTTCACCGATGACTTAAAATATACCTCTGTTTAATGCTTTGAGGCAACCAATACACTATTCATATTACTGAGACAAAGAAAACCTAAGATCACAGAAAAATATTCATTTTAATAAAATAATATTTTAGTATATGATTTTTCTGTTGTTGTTCTTGTTGCTCTCGTTGTTTCTTTTGAGACAGAGTCTCGCTCTGATGCCCAGTCTGGAGTACAGTGGCCCAATCTTGGTTCACAGTAACCTTCCCTTTCCAGGTGCAAGCAATTCTCCCTGCCTCAGCCACCGGAGCAGCTGGGATTATAGGCACTTGCCACCATGCCTGGATAATTATTGTACTTTTAGTAGATACGGGATTTCACTATGTTGGCCAGGCTGGTCTCCAACTCCTGACCTCAGGTGATCTGCAGAACTCAGCCTCCCAAAGTGTAAGTAGAGATAGGTTTAATGACAGTGGGTTTCAATAGGTTTTATTAATTTATTTTAGTTAACATACAACAGCACTACAAAACCACATTGCTTTATTTTAATTTTTATCAATAAACTTTATTATATTAAATGCCATTTGGACCACTGAATATGATTTTAATATGTACAATTGCTATAATTTATAACTTACTGTATACTGTCTAATATAAATTACATTCAGCTGTTTTGAATAAAAGATTCTAATCCCCAAAAACTTTATATATAAAATAATTTTTACAATCTATTAAGCCACTCAGCTCTTTTTCTCATGAGGGCCTGGTTGCAAACAGCAGCATGCTTGGTAGTATACAGCAGCAGCCTGTTCCTTCTGTACAGTAGCCTTTGCCAATGGACATTTACATGTCAAATCTAGTGCTACTCCCAGTCTAGGTTTAAGACTGGATGTAGTATGCCTTTGGAAAGCCCCAGGGCACAGTGGCCAGAGTTCACATTGGCCTTCTTCATCCACACCAGGCATGCGATTGAGGCCTTATTTAGGGCCAAGTTCAAGGTCAGTGAATGCCAAAAGATTCACATCTCAAAGAAGTGGGATTTTACTAAGTTTAATGCATATACATTTTAAGACTTTGTGGTTGAGTAGCAACTTATCCTGGATGGCTGTGGGGCCAAATTTATCCCTGAGATCATGGGTTCCTGGACAAGCAGCCAGCCTTGCATTTGAAAAAGTGACCCCCCTCTTTACTCATGCCCATCAATGAATTTGATTTCTTGTACATAGAATAATTCAGTATATATAATAATTCAACAATATGCAGTAGATTATTTTTTTAATTTAAAACATAACTTTATCTTGATGTCTAACTACTGTGGATATATTTCATCAGTTATTAACATTCCCCTTTCAGGTTAATATCAAGTCAACAAAAATTTGGAGTACTCTTGACCCTTTCCCTAATGTGTAAATTAGTAATATAATGTCAATAATCAGACAGGCAAATAGACCAAGATCCCTTTAATGAAAACAACATGCAATAAGGCTTCCCTACTGAGAATCATCTCAGTTTTTGAAATAGAAATCTGGAATGACTGTATCTGCAAAATATATTAAAAGAAACAAAATGTTGAAAACATAATTTGCAATATCTTTATGTATATCTAATCATTTTATATTTCTTTTTTATTATACATTTTGAAATATATGCATAAAGGATAAAGAGTTGCAACAAATCTCAAAAAGTTTACCTAATTATCTATAATGTTCTAACTTTGATTTTGTTTGCTTGCCAAATTGAATTTGAAAAAAAAAATACAGCAAACTGCAAAAAATAAAATAATTTAAAAAGTAATTACTGTTTTCCTTTGAAAATCTAAATGTTTAAATAATGATGAAAGAGAACATAAACATTCACAAATGTTAAATATACATTTAACATTTTCAGGTATTATTTTGTTTTGTTCAAACCTCCCCTTTGTCATTTTTCTCTGTTTTCTTTAGCATAACTGAATGCTTTCCAAACATCTGCAGTTATATCAGACATAGCATTTTCCAACATCAAATATGCTTTCTCTTAAATGCCTGTTCCAAATATTAATTATCAGGGAAAATGATGTTTCCTGTACACCAGAAATATTGGAACCAACATAACAAAACTCATTAACATTTATAACATTGAAAATAATTTCACAAAAGTTTTATTTAAATAATTATGTTGTAAATTTACATAAGAAATTATCTGTTATATGACTTGCGTAACATCCACAGTATACTAAGAAAATATTTTTAAAATATAGGATAAGTTGCCTAAATAATCAATTTATTGTGAGTGCTTAGAGCCACTAATAAAAATCTGAGAACAAAGCATGAATATTTTTTGATCTATAGAGATTATATATCAGCATGCCAGTACTGGCTTTTATTACAGAAGCATTTTAATCTTTATTAACTTTCATCAATTTACTATAGAAAGCAGCTTAAAAAAAAAAAGACCATCACTTGTAGAAAACAGTTAAAATTTTCATGGTTTACCTGGCATAAATTTATGAAGTACGTTTATGGATTGAAATAAACTATTTTATTAAACAGTATTACAGAATTCACAATAGATGCCTATTAAACAGCACATCAGCAAAAGTGTTTATTTACCAGTTTGCTGGCTATTATGCTAAATAGATTATCTGTCTAAAATGTGTCCATATGGACAGTTTTTCAGTAAATGTTTGCTTTATTTGCATATTATGTGATAGTATTTTCATAAATCTAGATAGAAATTAACTTAAAAATTAGTTATTTAAAGATGACAATAGATGGTTTTGAACTTTGAGTTCCAAAAGGCAAATATTTCTGAAATAAAATGTATTACATATTTTTAATTTGTAATTTAATTTACATGTAGATATTTATAAAATTCATATGAATTTGAGATATTTTCACATTGGACTGTTTTTAAATTGCATTTTGCTTGGTCACACTACAGAGAAGTCCATCATCTCGTGGCACCAAAGTAAAAACAGTGTGATTATAAGGGAATTATTATAGTTAGACAACTGTGCATTGATTTCATTGTTAATTAAATGCAAACACATAGGCAAGTATGAATACTTTTCTTAATACATTATTTGCAACATACGTACAATTACATAACAACTATGGTGAACTAAGTCTCCTAGAAATTTCCAGAATAATATTTTGCCTTTTTTAAACCTCTAAATCCATATCACTCAAGGGAAAATATTCTTACACATATGTATAGTTAAACATGAAACTAGCCAAAAGTAAGAGAAATGAAAAAGCGTAACATATCAAAATGTGTAAATTGCTGTGTTTAGGGAAAAATCTATTCCATTAAGAGCTTGCATTAGGAAAGGACAATGACCTTGAGATTATAATAAAGGCTTTCAACTTGTTATTTTAAAAATGAGAACAGATTAATCCTGAAGCAATCATAAGGAAGAAAATAATAAAGGTTAATGAATAAATAAATAACATTAAACAGAGAAAAATTACATAGTTAAGTAAATTAAACAAAACTTAGATCCTAGAAGGAATTAATAAAATTGTTGAATCTCTGGCCAGACTAAGGAGAAAATAATAGAAAATAAAAGAATAGAAATAATAGAATAATAGAAATAGAAATAGAAAATAATAGAAAATAAGAATAATAGAGGTGGCCAGGGGAGGTGGCTCATGCATGTAATCCCAGTACTTTAGGAGGTCCAGGTGGGTGGATCATTTGAGGTCAGGAATTCCAGACCAGCCTGGCCAACATAGTGAAATCCTGTCTCTACTAAAAATACAAAATTTAGTCAGGAATGGTGAAGCATGCCTGTATTCCCAGCTACTCGGGAGGCTGAGTCATGAGAATTGCTTGAATCCAGAAGTGGAGGTTGCAGTGAGTTGAGATCAGGCCACCTCACTCAAGCCTGGCTGACAGAGCGAGACTCTGTCTCAAAACAAGCAAAAAAAGAATGATAGAAGTGACATTTCCATTGTTCTACAAAATTTTAAGGATAACTAAATGAATACCATGATGAAATTTATAAATATAAAATAGTTGATTTACATTAAATATACCAATGCCTAGAAAGATACAAACTACTAAGGCAAATTCAAAAAGAAAAAAACATGAGCATACCTGTATATATGTTTTAAATTTAGTAATACACACCTAGATAAATTCATTTACAAATTTTACTAATATTTAAGGAGATGTAATTTATATTTTACACAAAAACTTGAAATAAAAAAGAGGAAACACTTTTCAGCATGTTTTATGAGTCTACCATTATCCTGACACAAAAACCACAAAAAAGACATGTCAAGAAAGTGTCCTGTAGACAAATATGTGTTTAGATAATGAATTTAGATTTCAAAAACTTCAGCAAAATATTATCCAATTTAATCTTCTCATGTCTGTGTGTGTGTGTGTGTGTGTGTGTGTGTGTGTGTGTCTGGGTGTGTGTGTGTGCATGCACTTGTGTTTGTAAAATATATCATTATTAATTGACATTTATCTTGGGAGTTAAAGAAGGTTTCCATATTCAATCAACCAATTGACGTGCATTATGGTTACTTGAAAAGACCAGCAAATCCTCTACACAAAAGGCCACTATAAATTGATTAAAGCAGCCTTTCATTACTCTGGAAATTGACCAAATCATTTAGCTACCTGAGAAACATTTATGCTTGGAAAACTATTGAAATGCAGGTAAAAATAGCAGGAAACTTGTTTTACCTTGTGTCCCTTCTAAATTTTATGAGATGCTGCTTCTCCTTCCACTGTTCTTTTACTTTCTCCTACCCTTTGTTTTTTCCTTTCCCTTCTACCTTTTTTACCTTCTTTCTCTCTCCTAGATGCTGCATAAATTTCTATGTATATAATCATGTGATGTACAGGTAGGAACAGTTTTACTTATTTCTTTCCAATCTGCATTTATTTTATTCCCTCTTTTTTTTTCCTTACATACTGGATAGAACCCTAAGTATTATGTTGAAAAAGAGGGATGAAAAGAAACATCCTTGCTTTATTCCTGGGCATACATGTGGAAAACATTCAGTGTTTCACAGCTAAATAGGATGGATTTTTTTGTACGCTCTTTATCAAGATGAAGGAATTTTCTTCCATTTCTGGTTTGCTGAATTTTTATCATAAGTAATTGTTTAATAGTGTTTTTTTCCCCTGCATGTATTGAAATGATCGTGTGTTTTCCTACTTTAGGATATTAATATGATGAACTATATTATTAAATTTTTAAAAATATTGAGCCTGTCTTGCCTTTCTGGAATAAACACAGCTTGATTGTGTTTATCACTTTTTTACATAGTGTCGTATTCAAATTGTTGACGATTTTGCATCTAGGATATATTTGTAGATTTGCATCTAGGGTATGTTGGTCTAAAGTTTTCTTTTGTGTGTTTGATTCTTTTTTTTTTTTTTTTTCCTTTTTACTATCTTTGTCTTACTCTGTTTAAGCGTCATTCTTGCTTCATAAAATGAATTGGGAAACATTTCTTCCTCTTCTGTTTTCTGGAAAATCGTAGAGAACTGATTTTTTTGTTGTTGTCTGTTGTTTTGTTTTTTCTTATTTTTGTCCTCATATTGAGAACCAAACAGTCTGAAGGATAAAACATAGTTTCTGATTTCAGCTGAATCTAGTACAAATAACAACAACCATGCTGGATTAAGCATTGGCCTACAAAACAGAAAAAGCCGTCATGGAGATAGGTGCTGGTCTAGGCATCCTGAGATAAGCTGAATTCATTTTTAATCATGAATGACGTTGAAAGAAAGAGGATTTATTAACTAAAATAAACAGATAGAGGTAATTCTCACCTGAGGAAGGGATGGGATTCAACCTAGAAAGGTGCTGAGGGTTCAGTAAAGTAGGTAAGGTAGACTCAACAATCAGTAATGAATAATGCTGGGACCCAACACTTGTAATGAGCTTGTATTATGACTCAATAGGATCAGTTTATCACTTTCATGCAGATGGAGGCCTAAATAACCATACGACAATGGTTCTTCTTCTTAGACACTGAGGGACACACTTACATAATCTTTTCTGATTCTCTGAGGTCACTCATATTCATACTGATTAATTTTTATTGCCATTGTCCCAAGAACATATAAGAATAAGGCATCCTTTAGTACAGGTAGCAGAGCTGTAAGCTATTCTAATTCTTGTGTCTTGTTTATAAGAAGGGAGTGGGTCCTGGTATATAACAGCATGTAGTGGAGACTGTTGTCAGTTAAAGCCTGTGAACTCAGACAGTGTGACTGGCTATGTCCACAACTCACTCAGAACCCAGAAATAACCAAATCATGGTGAGTTGTACCAATATCTATTTATAACAACATACAGTATAAGAACAAGGACCAATTCTGTTGAGCAGTTGTAATAAATGGCTCTAGCATTCTAATAACACTTTGTATAATAAAACTGAATTGTAACATGACCATACAGCAATATGAAATTACAGTAGCATTATTAGTAAGATTCAACTATCTTATGTGGAGAAGTTATATAATGTTGATATTGATAATTAAATGCATTAAGATATTGAGTTAAAGCCTCATCAGAGTGTATTAGTGATAAATAATAAATGGCCTGAGAAAACAGAATTTAGCTAACCATTATCTAATTTCAGTGCTAAATAGTTCTGCACTGATTTATCTAAAGGTAAAAATAAAAGGAGATTGAGAGGAGGAATGAATAACTGTGTTTGTACAAAGTATTAAAGTGTATGTAATGGCCTTGTAGGATGCATCAATATTTTTTAAAAATCTCTCTTCACCCTACACTGTGTCCAAAAAATGCCAGGCATATTCATGTTAATATTATTGTTACTGTCATATATAAATGCTATATTCAATGTAGATGCTCAGAAAAATATGATTGTTTTGCTACAGGAGAGATCAGACTAGGGCCAATGAATATGCATTAGGCAAGAATGTGTTAACTCAGTAGGCCAGGCTTTCTTCAACCCTGCACATTCAAAGGTAAGATTTGTTTTCAGGACCATCTAGCCTCTATGTTCTGGAAATAGTCTTACGGAGAAGAGTGTTTTTATATAGCTGAGGCCTTGGGTTGATGGTGAATGACTGACTTTGTAGGCCTGAGATCCTGAGCCATGCTGTATTTATTTGAACCATGTGGTATCAATTTAACCAGATATGTTTATTCTAAGATATGATTGATGCTGAATGCCTGCTTTTGTTCTGGAAGGATCATGGAAAGAAAGCTGAATCTGCCGATGCATGCCCATTTGACTAACCACCAATAAAAACCTGGGGCATCAAAGATTAAATAAGCTTCTCTAATTGACAAGAATTCACATGTGGTTGTCTACAGCATTACTGGGAGATTTAAATGTATCTGCATATGATTCTACTGTGATGGGACACTTGTAAGTTTGTGACTGGTGTTTCCTGGACTTTGCCCTGAGCACCTTTCCTCCTTGTTGATATTAATCTGCATCGTTTTGTTTTAATAAAATATAAACATGAGTATAATTGCTTCTCTGAGTTCTGAGAGTCTTTTAAGTAAATCATAAAAGCTGAAGACCAGTGGGGACCCCCAGAAAAACATCTTTACTTATAAACACAAGGAAGTTAAAACTTTCTCTTTGATTAATCTCTTCCTTATAGTCTATTGTTTTCAGAAATTTTGCTGTTTTTCATAATCCTGCATCTCAATTTGCGTTGAACTGAATTTTATTTTCTTTTTATTCTTCCCATATTCCTATTTTTCTCATTATTATTTCTTTTATCTCAAATCTTTCATCTGTGATCATTTTGTTTGAAATTTGTCTTTTGAGATTTCTTTAGAAGGTGTTTTGGATGATAAATTTTCTATTATTCTTTGTCTAAAATGTCATTATTTTGATCATTAATAAAAGATGTTTACATGTTTCATAAAGCTCTAATATATAGAAATATGTCTAAACTCATTGAGAATATTTTCCAAGATTTTTTCCACATTTTATTGCTATTGATAAGAAGTCATTGTTGTTATGTTTAATAACATTTAAGTTACGTGTCATTTTGTTGTGGTAGTTCTGAAGGTCTTTCTTCTGTTTTATATTATCTTTCACCATTCATATATGTGCTTTATATTCATTTGGTAACAAATTTTTGAACATATACTATGTTATAAAAATAATCTAGGAACTTTGGTTACATTTTGTAAACAAAATCAACAAAATCTGTTTTCAGATTATATTGTAGTATAAGACACCCAAAATAAATAGGATATGTAATATATGTTTGAAGGAGGAAAATATGGTGAGAAAAATAGACCAGGTCAAAAGAATAAAGATGATTGAAGGTACAGGTTATGATAAAAACTGAAGTGTGCCTAGAAATAAATTCATCTTTATGTATCTTGTTTGTAATTTGTTATTTCTCCTGAATCTGAGAATTTGATGTCTTTCATTAGGTGGGGAATCTGTCAGTAAATCTCACTAATGATTATATTAGCCTCAAGTTTAGTATATGACAGTCATTTTCATTCTGCCTTTCATGTCACTTAATCCTTTCTCTTTATTGTTCATTTTTATACATCTCTTAATAGTTACAGTGAATTTATGTTTTACATTATGTGCTTAGTCTCATTAGCTATCTCTAATAGATTGTGAATGTGTCATCAGTGTATTTGCTATTGCAGCACTATTATAATCTATCTCTAATATATGATGAATGTGTCATTAATATATTTACTATTGTTTGAATTAAACTTTTAAATAATACACTTTAATTCTTACTTGATTCAATTTTTTATACATTCTTATAATTGCAGTATCTGAAGTCTTTCTTCATGTGATTTTTTTACCTCCTTTTTTCCTTCTATTTTCTTTTCATGTGCCATGTTTCTACATGTGTTTTGTTTTGTTTTACTGTCAATTCATAAACAATTGAAGTATATTTATGAAAATAATTTTAGGATAGAATTGAAATTTGGTTCCTGAAAGGATTATATAAATTTATTTATACCAAGGATCCAGGGATCCTGATCCCATAAACAAAATGGGATCACTTTAAACTAAATTTCTGTCTTGAGGTTTTTCAATTTACACACGTCATGTTAGTGAGAACTCCTAAAAGGGGATTTTATTTTTCTCTTTAAGTCCTGGGAGACATGTCCAGAATGTACAGGTTTGTTGCACAGGTGTACATGTGCTGTGGTGGTTTGCTACACCTATCAAACCATTATCTAGGTTTTAAGCATCACATGCATTAGGCCTTTGTCCTAATACTCTACCTCCCTTTGCCCCCACCCCCCTAACAGGACCCAGTGTGTGATGTTCTCCTCCCTGTGTCCAAGTGTCCTCATTGTTCAAGTCCCACTTATGCGTGAGAACATGTGGTGTTTGGTTTTCTGTTCCTGTGTTAGTTTCCTGAGAATGATGGCTTCCAGCTTTAACCAGGTCCCTGCAAAGGACATGAACTCATCCTTTTTTATGGCTGCGTAGTATTCCATATTGTATATGTGCCGTATTTTCTTTATCCAGTCTATCATTGATGGGCATTTGGGTTGTTTTAAGTCTTTGCTATTGTAAATAGTGCTGCAATATGCATATGTGTATATGTGTCTTTATAGTAGAATGATTTATAATCCTTTGAGTATGTATTCAGTAATATGATTCCTGGGTCAATTGGTATTTCTAGTTCTAGAACCTTGAGGAATTGTCACACTGTCTTCCACAATGATTGAACTAGTTTACACTCCCATCAACTGCGTGAGAGTGTTCACTTACTACGCTTTCAGTTTGGCTGGACTTTGAGCTTTGTCTCTGGTCCTCTGCTCTTTAAGATCCTAAGAAACATGGCCTCATCCTTATCAGGACCAGAGAATGCTCTCGAAGTAAAACCTTAATTTTCATAAGATGTTTACATTCTTGCCTGATCATTGTGGCATTAAAACAGTATGTTTTTATATTTTATTCAACTTTTAAGAATTATTTTATTGGTAGGATTGAGCCGGGTTTCTAATCCACACTACTGCAGAAAAAAAAATGACTAAAGGTAACTTTCAAAAACAGAAATCTGTCTTTTTTCATTGAAGATTTATTATACATTCTAAATAAAATGGAGATAGAAAGTTAGCATTTGAACTTTAAGATTATTAGCATAAGGAGCCATGAAACCGAAATTTGTCTTGGGAGTTATTCATTATTCTGGGTTATAAATGAATGTCATATTATTTTTTTATATTTAATGTAAGATATTATTGACCGTGATAATCCAATATTATCTAGGATATTTGGTCTTACACAGCATAGAAATCTAGTATAGGTTGATGTACATCCAAAATTATAACACACTTTGTTCAAACACATTGCATATTACATTTTACTGTAACTCAAATCTGCGTTATCTTTATTATTAAGAGATATAAAGAGAGGATTCAAAATGATAGCTGAAGAATTCTAATTTTATGACTCTAACAGATCAATATGTTACTCAAATATTAATATTGATTTCATAATACAAACTGTGAGGCTTATATAAATCTGTTTAGAAAAATTTATCGCTTTCTTTAGCTTTTATGTTGTAATATATTCAGAATATAATCCAAAATAAAGTTGTAATAAATTATCTCAATTAAAAGAGTATTTTAGCATGCAATGTGAGTTTGGGATTATTATAAATCCAAAGACACATAAACTCAGTTTCTAAAAAATATCATTGAGGGGAAATCATGATTGAGTATAACTTCATTTGATCAAGAAAACACAGTTACTGTTTATAATAAAATGATTGCAATACACACATACTCTTTTGCGAGTTGTCACAGAATTTTCTATTATCTAAACCTGTCAAGTTCAATATAATTCGTATCTAAAATATATATAAAAGATGTTCTGTGATATTAGATATTATCAAATAAAAAACATTCTTATTGAAAAAAATGTGATTCCTTATGACAATTTCAGAGCATCTTCTATTTGCCCCCTGTTATGAACAAGGGAACTTTTCTTTCCTTCATTTCTCACTAATCATTTCTGACAAGTAGTTGGCCAGCTTAACTGTAAAGAGTGGTCCGTAGGGTTCTAGGTCAACCTTACCCTTTGGGAAGAAAGTACACATGATGTCTAGGAATAAATGCCCTCCAACAGAGGAAAAGGACAATGCTTTACATAGTGTGTGCATAATCATTTTTTTTCAGCATAATTAGCTTATCTATTTGTGACATGATTTAACTGTCATTGCAGGTGTTTGACATGACCCACATTTTCTCTTCATGCCATGAAAGACAATGGCTTTGTATTATATTAATACTTTAGATCATCTATAATATGAGTCAGCCTTGGTAAAAAACACATAAAAATAAAAATTTCAGTTCTATTCAAAATACTAATGAAAATACCTTACCAAAGTAAGACATTAGCAATGCACTGTCTGTCACTTGATTTTTTTTCTGTATGCTCATTTCAACAAGGAAAAGAGAACTAGAAAATTGGAAGAAAAAAATTAAGTTTTCGTAAAATTAATATACATATTAAATAACATGAAGAGTAGAAACAGAGTTAACATTTAAAATTTTGGTAACTGATGTGTAAATTTAATTGAAAGCCAACTGACTGCTTTGAATTTTTACAAGGAATAATGGCAACTGTACAAAAAATACACTGAAAATATTGAACTGACAGTGAAAGAATTTGCTTTTTCACATTTAAATGCAAGTGGCTTTTTGTTCATTCATTCAAAAATTATGGATTATTACTCTATAGCTTGAATGTTTGTGTCCCCTCTAAATCCATTTTGCAACTTAATTCTCAATACAGTAGTATTAAGAAGTGGTGCCTTTAGGAGTTGGTTAGGACACGAGGACTCCGCACTCATAGATGGGATTAGCGCATTACAAAGGGGCTGAAGGGAGCTAGCTGGGCCTCTTTTGCTCTTTCATGATTTCTACCTTGTGAGAACACAGCATTCAAGATACCATTTTAGAAGCAGAAACTGAGAACTCACTTGGTGCCAAACCTGCCAACATCACCGCCTTGAACTTGTCAGCCTCCTGGACTGTGAGAAATAAGTTTCTCTTCTTATCGGTCTCAGCTATTTTGTTACAGAAGCACAAATGAACTGAGAGTGGAGTGTTTATGTTACTAGGTATGGAGCTAATTTCTGAATAAATAACAATGGATATATTCTATGACCTCATGGTCTAGTGCCTGTTATAGTGCCACAGTGGACATTTTTTCTTGCTTTCTTATTACTCACTTTTGTTCTTCTCACTAAATATCGAGGAAAACAAGAATTTGCCATCAGTTTTTTTACTGATACAACTGTTTAAGAAGTACATGTGATATTACATTTTTTCTTTCTGTGTTCTGTAGATTTAACCGTTATGTCTAAGGCTAACATTGACTTTATGCTAATTTATTCTGTGTTCCTTTCAGAGGTATAATAGGCCTTGTACAAATATAAATAAAAAAATTGTTAAAGGTGCTACTACTCAAGACATATTGGGAATAAAATAATCTATTTGAAACATTAACATAGAGTTTACATGGAGGAATATTTTTATTCATTAGTTTAAATTGGGCAAAATAAAATAAATATTATTTGGTTACAATAGAGAAAGTTAAATGGAAAGATGAAATGATAAAGAGCCCAGAAAAATTGTTCATTTTGCACACAAATTGGGCAATTAGCCCCTAACTTTCCTGCGTAGAAGTTCATAGCCTTAACTAAAGTAAGTGTTTAAACTTGTAAGACTTCATAGGAAAATGTGAGTAGAAGAATAAAATTCATTGTCGCATTCTGTGTAATTTTACTTGAACTTAGTTTATAACACATATGTAGATTAAATTGATTTAAAAATGTTATGTACATAAACTGTATTGTTGAAGATTCTAAAAGCTTAAAAATAAAATACAAGATAAACATTTACTTTAAAGAAAATGAGTAAATAAGATGAATAATTTGAAAGACTTTAAGAATTAATTTAGTTTCTTTTCTAAAATACATGTGGTTAGCCTACAATACTTTTACAATCTATTATTTTAGGAATACGAATATTGATTTTTATTATTACCTAAACATATATTATTTTTAAATATGCAAAAGATTAAAATTTTACGGTTTGACAAAGCAGCCCAGCCTTAAAGCAGATCAATCTTTTGACAGCCTAATGAATAAAGCATGCATGTAGTTGACACTAATTCATTTAATAAACATTTGTAGAACATTTATGTGTAAGAAATTTGGCTAAGGAAATGAAAGGTACATTAAAAGAAGAAGGCAAGTTTCCGCCTACTAAGGAGTTTATGCACTTGTATATAAAACAAAACAAATAAATAAGTTAAGTCTAAAATAAATCACAAAATAAAGGGAAAAAATGAATATTCATATTAAGTATACATACTATCTCAAACATTCTTTAAGATGTCTTAAACAGAGTTTAGTATTTAATCCTAATGATAGGATAATCTTATTTATTACAGATGATATAATTTTGGCTGAGACAAATCTGCTGACTTTAAATTTTCAAAGTCTTCCTGAATTATTTGACAGTATAATATTTCCTTTCATTAATAAAATACAGAATAGAAATTATCTACTTATTCTCGTAGGGCTTAATATCTTTTCAGTTGACTAATAATTCTTCTGTCAAAAGCTACAAGTAGGTGCTCTGGGAATCTATGTCTGTATTTCCATATATTCAATTCCTTACTCATCTTCCTCATTTGATATTCTATACCTACATTTCACATATACAATATGCTTTTATTTATGCTTTTCTCTAAGCCATTTGCACCTTAGTCTAAATCTGAAATGTGCCTTTAACTAACTTTTTCAATACGTATTCACTATTTCTTAATTAGAATAAATGTGCATAATTTTTGAAACAAGTTTCTATGTTGAGTATTCCCTTCAGTTTTTTTTCCCCCTTTCAAACAATTTAATGAATTACAAATAAGGGAGAGAGATTGCTTCCATGGATAAGACTGAACTTCTACAAGTAAATTTTTAATTCCTTCTCAAAATTACTTCTACTTGTCCTTATTTAGCACTGTGATAGATTTTAGGGATACATAATAAGACAATATATGAGGTCCTTGCTGTCATGACAGGTACATTCTTACCATTGGCAAATTGTAGAATCTTTAGCTTTTGGTATACAAGCACACTGGTGTTTGGTACACACTTGTCTCTTTGCCTTAAAAATTACCTCTTTCACCTTGCAAATTTCACCTGTGTGGGAATCCTTGCAGATCTCCACATTGTTCATTGTTGCTTTGCTCTGACATTTTGTGCAAAGCTGAATCAGCAACAGTATAACTAAAGACAACCACAAAAGAAGGATAGAAACATTGTATTAGACACTGACTTGTCTGATGATTATAGTAAAGACTGTAAGAAAAAGAAAAAACTTCAGCGGAATGAATTTTAAAGGAGTTTAATTGAATAATGAATGATTCTTGCATTGAGCAGCCCGCACATGATCAGAACAAACTTATAGACAATAAAAAGCAAAGTGAAGTATAGAAATCAGAAGTGAGGTACAGAAACAGCTGGATTGGTTACAGCTTGGAATTTGCCTTATTTGAACACTCAGCAGTATATGACTAGTTGAAGAATGGCTGCTGGGATTGGCCAGGACTCAGCAATTGTTACAGGCAGCACACACTGCTAAGTTAGCTTTTAGTCTTGTGTACCTATTAAGCTGGATTTCAGTTCATCCACAAGGTGAACTATAGTAGTATGGAGTTATTTTCAGGCCACATTTAATTTAATTTAACAGGATTTGGGTAAGTCATTGTATTTTACTAATATATATTATAAACACCCCATGTTATCTCACTTTTTAATCAAATTTTACTTTAAATGTATCTAACCTCCTAAATTTCCACCTTTGTGAACCAATAGTACATTTTCCATATTCTTATTATAGCACATGTCAGACTATATAGCTATAGCTATCTAGTCATCATTGTTTTCCCATACAAAACACACTATATTTAGTGAATTAATGAATGATGCATCAGCAAAGAAGCTTTTATTGAAAGTAAGTAATATTATATGCCAGTTTAAGTTTCTCAAGAATCAGATACCAAGATTGAATTACACATATAAGAGGTTAACCAGAGACAACACCTTTGAAGAATAAAGAGAAGACAGAGCAAAAGGGGGCTGCAAGAGCCTGCAGATCATGATGCAAGCCTGGCATCTCAAAAGAAGAAAGAGCATGAAAGATAGTTGGAAAGGAGAAGGCTCGGAAAAGAGTGTAGATCTGAGAAATTCTCAGCCAGACCGAAAGAGCAACAAAGTGAACATTGCCCTTTAGAAGAGTCCATGTTGGGCAAGAATGAAAAGCCCCATAAAATCCACCTTGCTCAGCATTGTCAGGGAGTAACCTGAGGAGAGCATGGCATCTGCATGTAAACCAAAAATAAAATTCAGTGCCCCTCAACCAACTAAATGGGCCTCTTGTCTTGGCCAAGAGCATTTTAAAGTAAAGCTGAAACACTAATCCAGGCCATGTTGCAAATGGGTGACTGAACATGCCTCGTTATTTACCTTCATTGTTTTTGAATTCATTCATAGCTTACCAGCATTCACATTAAAGCATAGACCTCAAGACTGACAGAACTGACTCTTTGTAGCAATAAGATATTAACATGACAGATAGCAGGCCCTGAAAGAAATCAAAGTATTTTACCCAAAAATACATTTCTTTGATATACTTTGAAATGGCCCTACAAAGGGGCCATTTTGTAGAGAATTTTCTGCATTTTGTAGAGAATCCTCTTCTCTTTCCAGGTATTTTTCTTGATCCAAGACTGAATTAACTGAGTCTGGCACCTTTTTATGTCTGATAAGAAACATTTACAATCTATTCCCTCTGAAGCCTGCTACCCGAAAGCTTCATCTGCATAAAAACCTCAGTGTCTAAAACCCCTTATCTTAACCCAGACACTCTCATCTATTGATTCCAGGTCTTCAGATAAACTCTTTTAACCAATTGCCAAATGTCAATCAGAAAATCTTCAAATTCACCTTTAACTTGGAAGCCCTCACCCACCCTACCCCCACCTGCTTTGAGTTGTCTCACCTTTCCGGAGTGTACCTCCCTCACATGTATAAATCCTAGCTGTAGCCCAACAACCTTGGGCACATGTTCTCAGGACCTCCTGGGCTGTGTGACAGGACAAGGTCACTCATATTTGCCTCAGAATAAATCTCTTCATGTATTTTACAGAGTTTGACTCTTTTCTTCAACATACATTAGCACCGTAGTAGCTCTGAAGCAGGTGAGTTGGAGGTAGCCCACCAACAACCCTCCTCATGGAAATTTCTCTTGAATGAAAATATGGGAGGAGTAACTTCTTGACTGCCAAATACTATTTCAAATTCTTTCAAGCATAAAGTAAATTCATTATTTAATAAGAAAGTCAATCAAGAGATAAAAGAGGTCTCATCTTGCTTACATATTTTCTGGTTGTTTGGTTGTTTTTTAGCTTTCTTTGCTATTGTTTGTTTCACCTTTACCCTTAACATTGCTGCAAAAATGTCTGCAGAAATTTAGGGGCATCATGTTCAGATACAACTCTACCCAGAAGACCAAGAAACAGAGACCAAGAAACAGACACCAAGAAAAACATGTTTTCTTGCATTTTTTAAAATAACTTTTAAGGTAATTTGCCCTGATTTGTCTTTATACTGAATTATTATTTTTGTTCTTATCATTGGCAAACAATCTCTCTATATTTAGAGTAATCACATCAAACCTGAATCTGAAGATGAGGCAGTAAACTTTAAGAAGTACTGAAGCCTTGGAAGCCTTGGATATATTAAATATGTTCAATGTTAGAAAGAAAAGGTAAGACAATGTATTCTGGCAGCCAGCCAACAGCATATGCTCCTAATGAACAACTGGCGAGTCATTTAAGTTCAATGTTGGGGATTTTAGTAGTAATTATAAGATGAACACACAATTCATTTTCTATTTTCCTGTAAATTTGGACAATATTCACTGTACTTGCTTACATTTTGGTGTAGAAATTTAGATTCTAAGCTGTGGAAAGTATATAGTAGTGACGTAGCCTTCTTACAGGGTCACATAGAACTACAATTGATAATTTTTAATACTCTTTTTATTCTTCCTGGTTGGCTGACATTAAAACAATCCACAGAAAACTTCCAAGAGTTATGTATTGAGAATGGCAAAACCACGGATGGGAAAACAGTGAATCTTTGAATCACCCTGCAGGAAACCACAAATAGCATTCCTATTATCTAAACAAGCAATAACTTTTATTGTTTTAAGAGTTGGAGGCTTAACTACTCCAACATTACTATTTCTCCAGTTATTACAGGAAATGAAAACAGTAAAATAATTAGAAGGAACAAGGTTTATTGACATCTATGAGGCATTTTCTTTCCACTGGTATTACATACCCTAAATCTTATTTCTGTACAAAATATATTCTCTATTTGTAGCATAAAGAACTATGCCTTATCCATATTTATATGCTTCGTAGATCAAAAGTTTGCTTCAATACTGTACCTTTAATGACTTATTTTTGAATGTAAGCAACTTGGAATTCATCTTTGCATTTTTAATCTTATGTTTCTATTAAATGTTTATTAAATTCTGATAACACTTTCCTCAAAATGGTTCTCAATATTTTGTTTTTTTAATTTTTTACTGCCTTTGCATTCTCCTGGCAGAGAATTCTCCTACTCATTTCACCTCTCTTGTAGATTATTTCATAAAGATTTTATTATCTGTATTATATATATTTATAATATTAAAACTTACCTGTAGTATACTCTCATTGTTGCTTATAAATTTGGTTTGCTTCTCTAATTATGTACTACTCTGTTAGGCAGTGGTCAAACACACTACTTTAAGCATTTCCACAGTACCTTGTATAATATTATCTTGCAAAATTTTAGACACATAGCAGAAAATCAGTGAAACATCTTTATTGACTAAAAATTGAAAAACATTGGTATATATGAAAGACAGATATTGATATTTTTATTTTTGTAAGCCAAATTCTGAAATGGTGATGCACAAAAAGTGGATAATTTTTTTTCAGCAGAAACTATTAATAGTCATTATTCAACATAATGTAAAATATATTTGAGATTGATAAATATTTTAGAACTGAAGAGTAAGAAAGCCATTAAGAGAATCCCACGATTTTCATTGTTTCTTAATGTAAAATATATTTGAGATTGATAAACATTTTAGAACTGAAGAGTAAGAAAGCCATTAAGGGAATCCCACAATTTTCATTGTTTCTTAACCTAATGTAATTTAAGTTGATGAACAGTCTTCTTTTTCAGCAGAAAAACACATCACCAACCCAGTACATTAAAAAAAAATGCATTATTCCAATCAATCTTGTTAATACACCACAGCATATTGAATTTTTTAAAAACTTCAGAATTTTTAAAAATAAATATTAACCATAATAACTCAATTAAAATTATCTCTATGTTATTGGAAGTTTTCAAATGCCATATCTAAAAATAGGATATAGTAAGGTCTATCCAGGTATAATCTAGCTGTTAAAAAAAAAATGATTGGAATCTGTTATTATTGGCTAATTTTAATTCAGCACATTTTTAACTTGTCTAACCAGTGGGCGATTTCTGTCTACAGTTCTAAATCATTACTCCTCTTTATTATTTCTAGATCTTATGAAATAATGGACATGTTTTGGAGGACAAGAGAGGTAATATGTATCAGAAGAATAAATACCACTATATCAGATATACATATTACTATATGTATCAGAAGAATACATATTATTTCTCTCATCTTTCAAAACATGTTCCATTCCTTCACAAGATCTAAAAATGATATAACATTAGAAAATTGGTGAAAGGTTTTCCTATTGACCTACTTATAAATGGTTTATTTATATATTCAGGGTAATTACTTGTGCTTAAAACTGTTTTCGAGACAAATTAGAACTGTGCCATTGTCCATATAAAAGAAAGGTGCGTCTTTTTAATTAATTCCTATTCATAAATAATTCTTAAAAATCATGTTTATTTCAATTGAGATTCAAGAATATAAAAAGAATATTGTTTCTATTTTAGAGTATACTTTTATTAGTAAACCAGCTGGAGGGTAGGGCAATGAGGATAAACTCCAGCAAAGGAACATAAGTTAGGAAATTTGTAACATAAACTTAGGTTATAAGTCTGAATTACCCTAGATAGTTAGTCCATGGAATGTGAGACTGTATGCAGCCTCAGTTAGAAGCACATCCATTAAGCAAACATTATGAAAGAGATGCTGAAATAATTAATCAGGTAGGAATTAGGTATAACATTTCTTTGGAAATGTTCTCCAACACTTGGGAGTCAAAATAACAGGTAATCCTCATTTCCATTCTTTGTCTTCTCAATATGCATCCCTATATCTTGCAAGGTATTTAGCAAACTAAAGTACATTTACCAGCCTCCTCACACTTTGATGAGGCAATGTAACTAATTTTTGGACGATGACATGTTAACAGAAGTAATATATACAGCATCTAAAAGAAATGTATATGACCTTTTACCCCTCTTACCACTGTTTAGAATTCATAGCCTGTTTTCAGCTGTGTTATATATCAAGGGATGGAGAAGAGTCTAGGCATGTAAAAGCAACAAAATACATTAACGCTGCAGAGCTATCATGACTTCACTGAACTTCTAAAATTTTACATGAAAAATATGTGAATTATTTCAAGTAGCACTTCTTGTTTTTATAGAATCTGTCATTAATCAATTTTTTATGTACCACTAAAATGCATTTTTAAAATGCTTCTGAACTATGACACACTGCTAAATATTTTCTAGATGCCTCAAAAAAGGTTTTATATTCAGCAATTTTGTTTCACATATACGTCCACATTTAGTGATTTCAAGTTTTTTCAACTTTTATGTAAAATTGCAAGTTGAAAAAAACATATGAAATGCCTTTTTGAAATTTCTAACTCAATTTACTATTTTTTTACATTTAAGTTTACCATATTGTTTTAACAAAATGCTCTGTATTTATTCTAATATTTTTAAACCTTCAGGAATAAATTAATATTTTGGATTATTCTCCAGTATTGTATCCTGAACTGGAACTTTTTTTAACGATTCATTAATTGAAATATGAAATATATGAACAGGTGAAAGAAACAGATCTTAAGCATACAGCATTAAACATTTTTAGAATGTAAAATACTAATGTCATCACAACCTACTAATACTAATGTCATGAATATGAATTGAATATTACTAGAATCCAGGAGTCTTTGTTGTGAGCCCTCCTAGTCATTACTATAGGCAACCACTGTTCTTACTTTTATCTTTATAAATTAGATTTGCTTGACATTGAACTTCATAGAAATTGAACCATACCATAGATATTAATTTCAATCTGGTTCAAAAAACACAACCAAAAGCGAGGGTGCCAGTGTGATATTCTGGCTGCTTCTCAGCTGAATCAATGGTGCTGACAGCTGCAATAGCAACAGCAGTGTCTTCAGAAGCTTTACTGAGAGTTCAGAGTCCAGAGTTTCTGCCTGACAGCAGCTGCACTCAAGTAAGGCCAATGGTCAGTCTGAAACGATGGGACCCAGAATGCTCCACCTTCCCTGTTCATTTTTCACATTTAAGGATGGAAGTGGCTTCCTTCATTTCCTCATCATCTGGAGTAGCAGGCCCTTTTTGCTCTTTCAGCCTTTCTAACACTGCCGTAAGCATGCCACCAACCCCCATATTATATTTTCTATCATTTGAAAACTGTTTCGTGGAACATAAAATTTATTTTTCCAGTTCTGGTATACAATAATTGGATCATTCTTTATTCATGTATTAATTCAAATTTCTAAGACTCTATTGTCCTCTTCTCAATAAAGTTTTTTTTTTCTTTCTTTCTTTCTTTTTTTTTAAGACTGGGACTTATACCCAGGCTCAAGTGCAGTGACTTGAAGCTTGAACACAGCTCACTACAGCCTTGATTTCCTGAACTGAAGTGATCCTACCACCCCAGCCTCCAGAATAGCTTTGATGACTGGTGTGTGCCACCATGCCCTGCTACTTTTATTTTTTGTAGAGAAATAGTCTTGCCATGTTACCCAGACTAGTCTCAGACTACTGGGCTCAAGTATTCTCCTGCCTCCACCTCCCAAAGAGCTGAGATTATAGGTGTAAGCCACCATGTTAATGTTTTCTATTTACCATAGCTTTTCCCATATATATATATATATATATATATACATATATACACACACACACACACACACAAATATATATATACACAAATATATATTTTATATATGTTATATATAATAAATATATATTTTATATATATTATATATAATATATATTTGTAATATATAATATGTATGTGTATATACTATATTATTAACTAGATCTCAAACATAGAAAGAATTTTAATATCTTTATTTTCTTTACCTTCATAGTTAATCTCATGTTTTCCAAATCTGTTAATGTGGCACTGATCAGAGTTATAGCTCTGAAGAGTAAGCATCAGCTTAGCCTTATAACCAGGTCCCAACTTGCAAAACTAGTGTTATAAATTAATTCCTAATTCCAATCTCACTCTTTCATCACCAGTTCTATCTTTGCACACTTACCAATCTCAATTCTTTTAAAACAAGTTGCTTAATCTCCTGTGGCAGTTTTCCCCTCTCCAACTTTTTCTCTCTCTTTTTTTTTTTTTTTTTTTTTTGTCTCCAAATAATACATGTCAAGTAGGAATCTCTTTCATTACATACATCAAATAGCCACTTCCTCCTACAATTTTATTCAATCTAAGTAATGGGCTTAGATTCATGGTCCCTACAATACTGTTCCATCTTTTTAAAGCTAATTGCAATTCACCCAGTCATTTTTATTGCAGCACTATTTATAATAGCCAAGATACAAAATAAACCTAAGTGTTTGACAACAGATAATCTATAAAGAAAATGCACTATCTACATACAATGAAGTACTCTTAAGACATAAAAAATAATAAAATCCTGCCATTTATGACAATATGGATGAACCTGGAGGACATCATGGTAAGTGAAATAAGCCAGACACAGAAAGACAAGTACTGCATGATCTCACTCATATGTGGAGTCAAAAAAAAATGCAAAAATAATACAAGTTAATACCATAGAAGCAAAGAGTAGAAAAATGTTACCAGAGACTGAAGACAGGAGGAAGGAAAGAAGAATAGGGAAATTTTGATTGATGTTATAAAATTACAACTAGATAAGAGAAATAAATTCTGGTGTTCTATTGCATGTAGAGCAACTATGGTTAACAGTGAAATATCGTGTATTACAAAATAGCTTGAGGAGATGTCTTTGAATGTTCTCACCACAAAGAAATGATAAATATGTAAGATAATAGATTCACTAAGTACTCTGAGTGGATAATTATACAACATAGATAGGTATCCAGGTATCAAACTGTACCCCGTGAATATGTACAGCTATGGCATATCAATTAATAAATAATAAGATTGCTAGATTTAATCAAGAAAATCCTATTTACTTGTTCTCATTTTAGAGTTTTAAAACTAGTCTGACCAATTGCAAACTACCTATTTTTAAAACTGCTATTCTCCTGCACAAAAATCTCTGAGTCTTCTTTCTCATGAAAGAAAAATGTCATACTTAATTTACAAATATTTCAAAAATTACTATACAACATTTTATATATGAGTAGAATGCTGTAGACTGATTTGCAAATAACATACTAAAATTCCCATTACCTTTAATAGAAGTCAGTGGCCATTTTGGAAAAATTAAGATTACAACAATTTTATACATATTATGAAACTATTTTTAATAATGGAAAAATGTTCAGTCATAAACTGTGTAAGAGAGAGGTAAAAAAAGAATTTAATGTTTATGTGACATTGAGAAAAAATCTTTTTAAAAAATAAAGATTAAAATACAACTTTGTGCTTTAACTGAAGGATGTCCCTACTTTTGCAGGGACAAACCCTCATGTGTTTGAGACAGTCACAAACCTGAACCCATTTGAACAACACATCAGATAAACATCTTGAATCCTTTCACTATTGCGGAAATGATTACTTCTTAAATGAAATGAAAATAAAAGTGAAAAAGTAGCATTACTTTGTCTTTAAGTGACAAAATAGGGTTGATATGATGACAAAAAATGAACAATAAGGACTAAGTGAGGATGAATGATATATGAATAAATGCATCAAAAGTCAAGAAAAATGATAAAGCAGTCAATTCAGGGAGCATTAGTAGAAGCTAAGTATGGAATATGGTTAATCAGCCAGTGATATTTACTTCTGAGTTTTGCTTATCTATTTCTAACATTTTTTGATTGGATTGGCATTCCAACAGTTATTATTTTTATAAATTATTTTCAAAATATATTTTTCTCCAAACATCTCAGTTGAAATTATAAACAGTTAAAGAAAACTAAATGAATAAAATAAAATATTAGTTATTTCAAAAGGAAAAGAGAAAAATTTGTGCATTTAATTTAAAACTGTTAGCCAGGAATGGTGGCTCACTGCTGTAATCCCAGCACTTTGGGAGGCCAAGGAGGTGGATCACCTGAGATCAGGAGTTTGAAACCAGCCTGGCCAACATGGTAAAACCCATCTCTACTAAAAATACAAAAAATTAGCCAGGTATGGTGGCACATGCCTGTAATCCCAGCTACTCAGGAAGCTGAGGAAGGAGAATTGCTTGGACCTGGGAGGTGGAGATTGCAATGAGTTGAGATTGCACCATTGCACTCCAGCCTGGGCAACAAGAGTGAAACTCCATCTCAAAAAAAAAGAAAAAATGTTTTTTAGCCTTATTTTTGTAAGCAATTTACCAGTAGATTTCCAATACACAGTAATTTTGAATGGATATTAATGCTGTTGAAAAACAGAAGAAAGTTAATTTTTAATTATGCTGTGAGTAATGTCCTGAAGCATATTTACTTGATATTTTATGTATTGTTTAATATAATTCCCCATGAATTACATTTAATGGTCAAAGATTAATCTCTTTTAAAACACAGCAAATAATTATATAATTCATCTAGAAATTGCCTTGTTCATTTGCTAACATTATTACATTCTTTCAAAAGAAAATAACAAAAACAATTTCCAACTGCTATACATATGGAATACTTACTCTTCAACCATCTTAAAATGCCCAGATTTTCTCAATGACTTTCCTCTTGATTTCATCATATCATTAAAAATTAGTATTCTACTACAAGAATAAATAGTGTCATCTTCCTTCATCCTCCAGTACTCCTAAATATTTACTAAAGAATCTCAATGCTACTGAATAATGGAAGTATTTTGTGCCTAATGATGACATTCTATTCCTTCCTTTAAATCCAGCACACAAACAGAGTAACAGAAATCTCATGAATGTGATTGTGCAAGGTTGCCCATAATACTTGGATCCATAGAGAGAATCATTTAACAGACATTAGTTGAATTAGACACTACTTCTCATTTCATTGAGTTGTATGCAGTTCACAGCCTTTTTGGCATCAGGGACTGGTTTTGTGGAAGACCATATTTCCACGGACAGGGGAGCAGGGGATGGTTTCAGGATTGTAATGGTTAATATTAGTGTCAACTTGATTGGATTGAAAGATGTCAAGATAGTGTGTAAAGAATAGTTTCTGGATGTGTCTGTGAGGGTGTTGACAAAGGAGATTAACATTTGATTTGGTGGACTGGGAGAGGAAGACCCATTCTCAATGTGGGTGGCCACCATCCAATCCACTGCCAGCTTGGCTAGAACAAAGCTGGTGGAAGAAGGTGGGATAAGCTGGCTTAACGAGTCTTCTGGCTTTCATCATTCTTCTGTGCTGGATGCTTCCTGCCCTTGGACATCAGTCTCCAGGTTCTTTGGTACTTGCACACTTGAACTTACTCCAGTGGTTTGTTGGGGGCTTTCAGGCCTTTGGCCACAGATTGAAAGCTGCACTGTCAGCTTCCCTACTTTTGAGGCTTTTGTACTTGAACTAAGCCTTTTTTGGCTTCCTTGCCTTTCAACTTGCAGACAGTATATCATGGACTTCACCTTGTGATCATATGAGTCAATTCTGGTTAATAAACTCCTTTTCATATATACATATATCCTATAAGTTCCATTTTTCTGGAGAACTCTGACGAACACAGGGATGAAACTATTCCACCTTGGATCATCCAACATTAGATTCTCTTGAGGTGTGCACAACCTAGATTCCTTGCTCACTCAGTTCACAATGGTGTTCACGTTCCTATGAGAATCTAATGCTGTGGCTGATCTGACAGGAGGCAGAGCTCAGATAGCAATGCTTGCTCACCTGCCGTTCACCTCCTGCTGTATGATCAGCCCTGCTGTATAACAGGCCACAGCTCATTACTGAGGGTTGGGGACCACTGTATTAGAAGATAAACTAAGACATGATAAAATTTTAAATATGTTATTTAAACAGTGATTCATGACTCAGGCAACTCCAAACCATAAAAGCGCCTTAAGAGCTTCACTGAGAGAACACAGGAGGAAGCTTTTAGAGGACAGGCACAGAAGAAAAGTAAAGATACTATTTGACCTATTACAGTTGTGGATATTTGTACCTTATTTGGTACCAACGTTGTACCTTATTGGTTCTACCCCATTGGAAAGTCTTCAGTTATATGATTATGTTTGTTGGCTACTTCTGATTGGTTGAACTTAAGTTCTGTTTTTCCTTCATACAGCAATTTATAAGAATAGCTCAAGTTTCCCTTATATCTGTAGATCAAACAAGGTTTAGATTACTTATGATGCCTAACTGTTTTTGTCTGCTCAGAAATTCTTCAGGCCTGGCCTCCATTTTAATTTACTCTAATGATGGTTACTTTAAATTCGTATTAAACACTGGATTCATATGCACTGAGTAAAAAAATGAAAATAGATGTTATAAAATATATTTGAAATCTTTCAGCCAGGATGTTTTAAATGGCATAAATTAGCGGAATTACCAAAAACAAATTTTGAAAAGACCTTGAAGCAATTTTAAAGTGTTGCAAAATGTTAAGAAAACCAGTAGGACGAATACTTACAAATACTTAAAGGTTGAGCTTGACATATGATGCAGGATTGTTTGCTCCTTAGTCCAGCTACGCCTGCGTTCTGAAGAACTAGGCACGTGGACACTCAAAGACTGAGTGGAGTAGAATTTATTTAGTGAAAGGAAAGCTCTCAGCAAAGACAGGGGTCCTGAAGGCAAGTTCTTGGTTGCCCCTTTTACAGTTGAATACAAGAGCATTTTTATATAAGCTTATAGGGCTATGAATTCCTGGTTGTATGTGATGTGAACTCTTGGATGCTCCACCCCATCTTTCCAGTGCACATGTGGGCCCTCAGTCTGAGCTGCTCCATATTGATTTATTTCCCTTACTGTGCATATGTTAAGGAGCACAATTTTCCACTGTGGGTTTGTTTAGGCAAGTTTCTTAGCAAGTACCCTTATCTGCACAAAACATTTGGTATAAACACTTGTGGGGTGGGTAGGAAGTTCTCTGGGGGAACCCTTCCCTTACTGTCTGCCTAAAGCAAGTTGGCTAACTCCTTTCATTCCTCCCTTCAGGAGTGGAGGAAGGAGGGAGCCCCCAGCTGCTGCTGGGGAAAGTGGACAACAACTGCTCTTAACAGCTTCCTGCTGACAGGGGGTGCTGTTTTGGGAAAGTGGCAGTTAATGCTCCTCCTGAGGTCAGTTTAAGGGTCCCCAAAAGAAAGGCATGTTCATGTATGGTTCTGTTTACATCACCATTTGAAATTGAATGGCCTTTAAGTAAGAAGAAACAATTCAAGTTATTAGAAGATATATTCGAAATGAAACAAAGGAATAAGGATAGAAAAAAAAAAGTTTCATGGCTGCCAATACAACCAGATAACTTACAGCTATAGTTTTGCCTGCTAAGATTTGCATTCATGGGGCTTGGTTTGGTTAGCTCCCTTGGTTTTATTTTACCAAACAAAAAAAATCCCTGGGTTATGTGAACCTATTTACTCCTATCATCTGGCAGGATTTGCAGGGTAATTGTTCAGGATTAAAATATTGATCCAGATTTTTTACATTACTCATCATTTTGGTTCTTTTGAGCTCCAGTCAGACATTGCTGGTTGGTTTACAGAAAAAAGCAAGGTAGTCTAAAATGCAGGCAAAACTTCAAAACAACTAATGAGATTATAATTTAATAACAAATATATAACAAGTTTTGAAACATAATTTCTCTCTCCAGTCCTCATTTTTGTTAAAAACAAATCATGATAGGACTCAGTTGTTTGCAAAATAAACTTTAGTCTTATACTGGGGTTATTTGCATAAAGTACAGCAAGAATAATTATTTTTCTCATGGCATTTTAAATAGGCATTGATGGAACTCTGTTCCACAAGGAATTTCAGATAAGACCTTTTAAGACCAAGCCCAGCCATGGGTTTGTACCCTTAAATATCTATGGGTTTGATAAAGTCCTCACTTGTTGTCCCAAGAACAGGACTTTAAACAGGCTCCTGGGCCTGTTAAAAAGTGATGTGCTTTACTCACCACAGGTTGGGAACCTTGTAGAGGGACTGTGTTGACAAGATAGGAAGTTAATTTTCCCAAGGAACTTTTATTGGCTCAGCAAGTCAAGCTTGATTACTTAAAGGAAAGTATACCCTTCCAGTCAAAGCCTTGGTAAAACTACCAGTTTCTTCAATTGTGTCCTGTTGCAAAAGAAAATGAGTTCTTATTGCACTTATGCAAATAACTATATTGCTATAAATTAAAAATTCTCACATATAGTTTTCAAATTCTGGTAAAGCAAGACAGAGAAAAGCAAACACCCTTAAAATTTTGTGCACAGGCATATACATTACTCAAATATTAAAGGCTGTAAATAACTTAAAATAAGTATCCTTGACTCAGAAAAAAAAAAAAAGGATCAGCAAAGCTTTAAGCAAAAAGGTTAAAAAGAATACTTCCGTTTTCTATTACTTCAATTTATTATGTTCTCTTGTTCTGCTTGATATTCATGAACATTTCAGTTCTTCGTGAGTCCTGTATGTTTTTCCTTTTTCTCAATGTTATAATATTGAATTATGTTTTTCCATTTGTTTTTCCTGTATGTTTTTCCTTTTTCTCGAAGTCATCAGAATCTTGAATTTGAGAGCACCTGTCAAAGTCCTATAGCTGAATATAAGTTATCTTTTAAATAGGATCAAAACAAGACATTAGTCTGTGAATGATAAAATGTCCAGGGTAGTTACTATCAAGAACACAACTGACAAAAAAATTTAGTTATTTCTGGAGTTTACAATAACTTAACATAAAAACCTTAATGTTGATGGCTAGCATATACTCAGACATTAGAATTTTAGAAATCTCAAAATTTTGGAACATGTATTAATTTTATTCACCAAAATATAACCTAAAGCATATTAAATATAATTTTGGAAATCCCATATAACTAAACATTTCAAGTAATTCTGTTACTTCTCTTTTGGATGCTCCAGGGACCCTCTGCAGCATCCAAAAGCTAGGGATAGGAAAGACAATTTTGAAAATGAAGTTTGATTTTGGGAAGCTTGTTAAATATGGTAGAGGTTCAAAGCACTTTATATTATAAAATAGAATTCCAGATTACAATAAGTCATTTATTTTAGCCAAAATGATGATTCAGAATTATTTAAAGAAGGCAAAAATTTATACACAGTAAGAGGAAAAACTTAGCTTTCCAAACAATCTGTCATTAATTTTACATGAAAATAAAGAAAGAAAATCCTGTTAAAGAGAAAGCCAAATTTCACCCTTGCATTAGTCTACTATTGATGTCAACTCCAATTTTTTTAAATGATACCTTATAGATAATTTTATCTAGTCTTATTCAGTTTGACCATGAGGTGAGATATTTTTTTAAACCTTTTATAACCCTTTACAAATTTTTGTTAAAGAACATATCAGTGCCTTTAGAAAACCTTGTTGTGCTTTTATTTTAATGCCCAATTTACAAAAAAAAAAAAAATCTTTTTGAAGTTAGTCAATATGTTCACAAACAGTTTCTTCTGCAAGATTAATATTTACAAACATCTCACCATTTGTTTAAACTTTCAGCTTTATCCTATCTAATTTAAAACAATCCTTTACCCCAAGGTAAAAATTTACATTTCTCTGCATTCTTATAATCTTTTACTAAAAACATATTTTACTTTTTTTACATACCTTACATGTAAATCTGTTTTCATAGTCTGGATTATATGTTATTATGGTGACACCTAGAAATTTTTAACTTTAATGTAAAACCTGGTAAGTTGTTTTAATTATGTACTAGGTGCAGATAAAGTCTGACTCCTTCCTGCATAGTTAAGCGTGTGGTTAATTCCATTTGTCCCCAGTCCTTACCAATTGTGAAGCAAGCAAATCCAATAGTGTATTAGTCTATTTTCATGCTACTGATAAAGACAATCCCTAGACCGAGCAATTTACAAAAGAAAGAGGTTTAATTGGACTTACAGTTCCACATGGCTGGGGAGACCTCACAATCTGGGTGGAAGGCAAGGGGATGAAAATCACATCTTAAGTGGATGCTGGCAAACAAAACAAGAGAAGCTGTGCAGAGAAACTCCCCTTTTTAAGCCATCAGATGTCATGAGACCCATGACTATCACAAGAACAGCATAAAAAGACACACTCTTGATTCAATCATCTCCCACTGGGTCTCTCCCACAACATATGGGAATTATGGGAGCTACAAGATGAGATTTGAGTGGGGACACAGAGCCAAACCGTATCAAATAATTCTTACAAGCCAAAGAAGCAGGTTAATAACCTTGAAACGTTTAGCAAATCTAGTATCTCACCTGCATGATTCGGCCCACACATTTACATTTTAAAGAAATTTATATTTTACCAATTATCTTTAAAACTGCCTTTATTTATTAAAGATTAGTCACGTAAACTTAAAGACATTACAGCTTTTATTTTTCTTCAAAAAATATTTAATCTGTTTACTTTCACATATATATATATATATATATAGGCATTACTCCCATAATAAATATAAAATTACACAGATGAACAAATGAAAATTCAGTAATTGTAAGATTTTTCATTTCATATTCATTTGTCAATCTTCTGACTGGATGATTGGCCTCTGGGTGAAGCCCTTTAAGAGCAGGGCTAGGACAGTATAGTTTCTAGGGCCTAATAAATAGGCATAGCTGGAAGGCAGAGACAGATTTTGAGAGGGATCTATCTACTTTTAATTCCTGGGGTTTCATGAGGAAAACAGAGGTGTTTGCTGTTGTTGTTGTTGTTGTTGTTTTTCTTTTCCCAAAATGGGATCCATAGCATCTTCTCTGTTTTTCTCCAGGAGCCCTAGGCTTTCAGAAGTTGTCTTAAATCCTCTCATGCATGCATCGAATGGCAAGAAGAAATGGAAAAAAGAAGTCTATTTAACAGAGAAAAAAACCTTTTTGCAGAAAAACAAGATCCACAAAGAGAAAAACATAAAGGCCTTTGAAATATACCTATAATATGGATATCCACTTTTAATTCAGCTTCACACACTTTAAGAAAATCCTTTCAAATCTCTTATTACTCAACTTCAGCAATGCCGAGCAGTCAATATTTCCGGCTATTGAACTTCATTAAAAATAACGTCACAGGTGAAACCAACAAGTCTCAGCTAAGGTTTTGACTTAACTGTAAGTTTATAAGTTTTTTTCCAAGTGGTGCTAAGCAGTTTTTACAAAATCTAGGCTCTTTAAAGGTGTTTCAGAGAAAGAAAGATTTATGAAGAAAAGCCAGATGTTGTTCATAGAGGGGAAGGAAATCAGCAAATGGTAAAAGTCACACAGACACTAACCAAAATGTACTCATTCCCTAAGCCAGGATTAAACCTAGGCTACCATTGTAAAATGACAGAGGCCAAAAGAAAGTACTATCACATGGTTACAAGGTCGAGCTCCCAAGAACATAAAACAAGATGGAGAACTGCAGCAAGGTTTGTTAGTGATAAGTTTGCCAGGCTGGCTTGAACAGCAAACTTATGGGGTCCTAGGTCCACATTTCATTCTAAGGTACCCACCCTTTATGACTGAACCATACAGAAAGACATGCAAAGCACACTACATTGGCTACAGCTTAAGACTAGCCTCATAGATCTTTTTTCTTTTTCTCCCATTTATCATAACTTCACAGAGGATATAAACAGTGATTTTATCATTCATTAAACTGGTTTGCACAGGGAGATGGAGGCCAGAAGTCTGACTGGTAAGAACTTTTGCCGTTTTGCTGTCATACCAGGCTTCTGGGTTGCCTTTTTTTCAAGCTCAGTTTTAAGCCAAGCAGTTTAAGGTTTGGGGAAATTAACTTTTCCTAGTTTAAGGGATTCATCGAGGGGAGTGTCCTGTGGTACAGAGACACAAATACCCACTCACAAAGAGAGGACAGAGGAAGAGAAAGGACGTGTTTTTTTTTCAAAGGTGTCCTAGTAATTCAGGAGGCATTCAAGAGAAATACAGGCTGCAGATGACTGGTTACCCACCTAAAAAGAAGGAATCAAGGCATCCCTTATTTCCCTTTCTTCTTAGTAAATACCTGGAGTACATTAGGGAGAGAAGAAAAGTGTCCTCTTTCTTTCTTCAGTAGTTATATCCCTGAGTCCTGGTGACCTTGGTAGGGTATGACCCATGAGTGACAATGCAGCTTTCACCCATGTTAACAGGGGGCCTATGGGGTGGAGGTTATCCACCATTACCCATGAGCTGCTTGTTCCCCTATTGTCAGTAAACTTTGAGTTCCCTAGACCTCATTTATGGCATGGATACTAGAATGATCTCTATTCATGAAATGGAAGGGGGCCTCACTAGCAGAAATTAGTCATGCTAACATAAAACGCTTTGGAGCTGAGTCTTCCTTAAACAAGGGTATCTTGTGAATTGGGGTACTGGCCTAATAAGATGTCTTCCAAAAGGAAAAAACATCTGTCTCATAAAAGTTAACTCCTTACAGAGTGGAGGAAAAATAATAATAATAAAAAAAAAAAACAGCTTAAGTGCAGGATGGGGAAGATGTCTGGGGAAGAAACCTTTTATTCTCATGTAAATGAGTTCCTCCAACAGGGAGAGAAAATTTTAAATTCTGTCTCCTTCTTCCAGCCTCAGCCAGGGGAGGAAAGACACTGTAGGTACTTGGTGACGGGGAATGGTGAGCAGGAAATGCTGGCCAGCCAGCCAGCTGTGTGGGGCCCCTGGGCTATGTGCCCAAGCCAGGAGGGGAGAGTGATTGGGAGCCGTCACTCACCCATTTGTCTTACATGTGCACCTCTGGCCATTGGAGGTTGAGATAGTGGATGTGTCACTAAGAATGAATAGAAATCACATTATTCTGAATTGCTTAGAATGTATTAAGTTAAAGGAAAGCTCTCAGCAAAGATAGGAATCCTGAAAGTCGATTCCTGGTTGCCCCTTCACAGTTGAATATAAGAGCATTATATTCATATAAGCTGATGAGGCTGAGTAACCTATTTGTATAAGGCATGAATTCCTGGTGGTTCCATTGCATCCTTCCAGAGTGCATGCAGATCCTTAGTGTGAGACATTCCATATTGATTGATGTCCCTTACTGCTCATGTGTTAAGAAACAAAATTTTCCACTGCAGGCCCGTTAGACAAGCCCCTCGAGCAAATATCCTTATCTGCACAAAACATCTGGTATAAACACTTGTGGTGCAAGTAGGATGTTCTCTGGGGGACCCCTCCCTTACTGTCTGCCTAAAGCAAGCTGGCTAAATTTTTTCAAAAACGGACAGAGAAAATGAAGTAGCTACCAAAGTATTCCAAGTCTATAAGTTATATTCAACAAGTATTCAAATGTCATTCTAGTCTAAAATAATTCATTATAAATCAACTAATATTAGGTAAATATTTTAAAAATTAGAAACTTGTTACAGAAGGTAGGAACCTCCAGGAAAGGCAGAAATGAGACAAGTGGGAAAAAATTATGGTGACTTAGCACCTATATATTGTGATCAGGAGAATTGAGAATTTAATTTGTCTATATCAAGTAAATCATGATCCTGATAAGTTTAGCAATTAGTGTTTATAAAAAGAACTAAATAATTTGTTTCAAGGATGCACTTTTATTTTAATATCTAGACCTGAAATTATATTTTTCAAGGTCATTAAGAAGAAACTACATGAGGAGATCTTTCTAGCCAGTATACTTAGTGTAAATCCCAGTGCTGCTGCTTCTCATATGTGCCCCACTGCTCACTAAATCAGCTCCAGCACTGGGTGGGATTAAGGCCTTCCCCTGTGGCCTGGATTGCTGGGTACTAGGAGTATATGTCATTGAGGCAGTTATCCCCACCTGACACACTGGGGACTTAAAAGTTTTCCTCCTGACTCATGATGTAGGGAGCAACCTGATGCTTCTTTCAAAAAGTCTGTGCTTTCTTCCAGTTTTCCTGTTAAGTTTCTATGTTGCATCTTGGAAAAAAAAATCACAGCATGAATCTCTACACACAATTCTGTCTTTTCAAGTAGGAGAGGCATGATTAACAGTGACTCTCATCTGCCATTTTGGAAAAAATTATCCTGGAGGTCTGTATTATTTTTTTTTTTAAATACTATAGCCCATTCTAAGGCTTCATTACAAGACTACTCTAATATTGTATCTACTTTTTATTGTTGTTATTGTTTTGAGACAGTCTCTCTCTTTGTTGCTGGATTTACTTTATAAATTTAGAAATTTTGATAAAAATTAAGACATAATTATATTTGTATATATTTTCATTTGATTATCTAGGTTTATGAAACAGACTAAACTACTAATTATTTCATAATATGATTACATTCTGCCAGATCACTCTACATGTTCCTTGGATATGTTAATAAATAATAGAAACAAATCCAACTAGAAGACATCATTCTCACTCTTGTTTTGAAAAATAAAACCTGTCAAATCAAATAAAAGTAAATGAATTATTACTCAGACATCTACTTATGGTTTGGGTATATATTTTGACAGTCCATGAGAAAAATTCCTCGAAGGGTCTTCACTTCCAGACATAAAATCACTTTGTTATTCCTCTAAAAGCTGTTTTTAAAAACATCACGATCTTTTAAAATTCTCCCATATATAAGTTGGCAAATATATCTGTTGAAGTTTGCATGCAATATTTTAAATAATAAATGTAATATTTAGGATCAATTTAATTTAGTCACTCAGGGCATCTAATATTTGGTATTAGTGTATGAACATTAATTAGTGTATGAGCCCTTTTATTTGTATTTTTAATATCAAAACAATTTTTACTTTCTATAATGCTTCTTGTTCTGTGATAGTTTACTATTTCTGAAACATACATTTTACAAAATTTCAAGTTGAGTCTAAAAAGAATTTTTTTTCTTGTTTGGAAAAAAATATATAGCCTAAAACTGTACATGCTAACAATTGAGTTTTATCAGTATTATTTTAGTAAACCTAATCACTGTAAAATAGCTATATCTTCTGAATGTTAAAAATGTGAAATAAAATGAGAAGGTATTTGCTATTCAATTAATTAAATTATATGAATTAGTAGCATCTATTAAGATGCCTTGCATAGTTCCTTAAGTGGACAAGAATGTGTGAGCAAGTATTAGCATAGTGATAGATAACCTTGTAAATTGCTTTACTTTCCTAGTGATTGACAGGCTAATGGCTAAATAGTGAAGATAAAATAAACACTTTTATAGAATTCAGAGATCCACTTAAAAGATAGTTTTTCATTAGGAATTTCTGTACTTTATTTCAAATTTCCATAAAAAATTCCTCATTGCAAGGACCCTTGCACCTATTGTACAAAAGAACTCAAGAGAAAACAATCAGGAAATCATTACCTCTAAAACATCTGATTTGCCTGGAAATTTGCCTATACTTATATGTGCATTTCCACTTATTACAATCTCATTTTTTACAGTACTGTAGATGTACAGTTAGATGAATGCATACATAATAATTTTGAGAATATATGAGGTTTTACATAAGAAGAATCACATTGAAGGGGTTATCTAGCTTACCTGAAGAGGAAACAATAGAGAAGAAAGCTGGAAACAAGATGTAGACATCAGTGATTATTTCAATTTCACAAGACAAATATTTATTAATCTTTTTTTCAAAAACTATATATCAATCCTGAGTAAAGAATAAAAGGCTAGGGACAAATTCCCACTTGTGTTTTCCTTTCTTAGTATTTGAGAGCCACAGCAAATGTTGCCTACCCTTTGATGTTAAGTAGAAACTTTCCTCTAGACATTGGCTTTAGACTTTAAAATATGTGTATCTCCAGCAGATTAAAGGTAACTAGTCCCTGATTTCTATTTAAGTATAATTTTTAGAAGCTTAAAGTCATAGCTCTCAGGCAAATATAAAATGAATAGCTTTTTTTGCCAAGGCTGGAGTGCAGTGGCAAGATTTCAGCTCACTCCAACCTCTGGCTCCTAGGTTCAAGTGATTTTCTTACCTCAGCCTCCCTTGTAGCTGGGACTATAGGCAGGCACCACCACCCCATTTATTTATTTACTTATTTTTTGTAGACACGGGGTTTTGCCATATTGGACAGGCTGGTCTTGAACTCCTGACCTCATGATCCACCCGCCTCAGATTCCCAAAGTGCTGGGATTACAAGTGTGAGCCACTGACCCTGGCCTAAAATGATTAGATTTTAAAGATGTTAACTTGAATTAATAAAGAACAAACAGATGTCTTAAATGATACAAATGAATATGAGAAACTGGGAAATTTAGAAACAATTTGACAAATAACATTAAGATTGCTCGATTAGATAAATAAATATAAATTGATATATAACAGGGTCATAAATCTGTGAGGTTATTTGTTCTACTAAGGAAATATGTTTGTAACTCTATAAGAAAAAAATAATGTTACAAAATCCGTTTACTAAATCTGGTATCTTTAATTATTATTGTATAGCATTTAAGCATAGGAGCTTGAATATAATCAACATATTTCTAAAAATCTCCTAAATCACTCTTCAAATAAAATGCCTTTTGTACATAATTTTGCTATTCACGTTAATTATCATTCACAGTTTTATTTTGTTTTGTTTTGTTTTGTTTTGTTTCATTCCTTACCCCTCCCCTTGGCATTCAATTAATTCTTCTGTTTTCTTTACCAAAGAGGTACTTTATCATTAAACATAATGGGAGGCTGAATCACAACCATAATTAAATATTGCTCTATTTTGCTATTTGTTTTTCTTCCTTCCTTCTTTCCTTTCTTTCTTCCTTCTTGCTTTTCTTGGCAAGCTTATGCAGTTTAATTTGTGTAATTGCTATACAAAGAAACTTCATTGTATTTGTATTTACCCTTCAATTGGATCATAAACACCTTGGTGGCAATGAATATACGTAGACATTTCTTCATTCACAAACAAAAATTACAAAATGCACAATGAAAAATAATATGCATGTTAAGCGCAGTGACTCATGCCCATAATCCCAGTACTTTGGGAGGCCAAGGCAGGTGGATCACCTGAGGTCAGAAGTTCAAGACCAGCCTGGCCGACATGGGAAAACTTCATCTCTACTAAAACTACAAAAAATTAGTTGAGCGTGGTGGTGGGCACCTCTAATCCCAGCTACTTGGAAGACAGGAGAATTGTTTGAACCCAGGAGGCAGAGGTTGCAGTGAGCCAATATCACACCGATTGTACCCCAGCCTGGGCAATAAAGTGAGACTCTGTCTCAAAAAAATAAAAGTAATATAGCATCAATAAGAGTCAGCAGATATAAAACAGCAGAATCAAAAGGATGTGTAAAAATAGATGAGTAATTTGAAAAAATTTATAAAATTAATAATATGCAATAAATATATGTGACTGGTAAAGACGTTTAAAAAGAAATGAAGAGCAGATTTAGTAAAGGATATCCAAAAATAAAAATAAAGTAATTGAATTTTAAAACCTTGCGAGATACAGATGTTTACAATTAATATAATAAATATATATATAACAGAGAAATAAATGTATCAATATATAGCTAGATGGCCCAAAAATTATTATATTAGATAATTTGGGTGCAATGAAGATACTATTGAGGCAATATCTAGAGATAACTGGAAATTTTCTATAAGTCATAAAAAAATTCTCAGATTCACGAATTTGAGAATTTCTGAATACAATCAATAAAAATAAACCCAAACTAGAAAAAACACTGATGTGGTAAATATTTTGAAAAGAAGCTAGTTCACTGAAAAACTAATACAATAATGCAATGGCATACAAGGTTCCAAATACAAAAGAGAGAATTCAAGATTAAATCCTATACACAGCAGTGAGACTTCAGGTCAACAAAAGTTCTTTTTTTTTTTTTTTAATTTTTTGATTTTTAATTTTTTTAAATAAATTTTTCCAGCTACCAAAAGTTTTAAGAAAGCACACTTATGGATTCATTGAACATCAAAGAAAGAAAAAAGAGAAAACAATAAGAAAGACAAGTGTGAGAAGCAAGTGGCAGCTGTTAACTTGATAGATGTAAGAATGAATCTAAATAAGCATTAACCATTAAAAAATGTGAGGCCAGGCCGGGCGTGGTGGCTCACGCCTGTAATCCCAGCACTTTGGGAGGCCGAGGCGGGTGGATCACGAAGTCAAGAGATCGAGACCATCCTGGTCAACATGGTGAAACCCCGTCTCTACTAAAAATACAAAAATTAGCTGGGCATGGTGGCACGTGCCTGTAGTCCCAGCTACTCGGGAGGCTGAGGCAGGAGAATTGCTTGAACCCAGGA